>VDFB02090400.1:0-25139 GCA_007258455.2 Sequoia sempervirens | reverse complement strand
TGAAGACTGAATTGTTTGATTGTCATAAGTTGTTATGGTAGTTTTAAGTTGTAAACAGAATGTATAATTGACTTGCTGGTTGCACTATTTACAGTGAGCAATTTTTTCTTGGAGTGTGCCATAAGCAACAAATTTGAATTTGCATTTTGGACAACATGCATGAAATGGATTGGAAAATGCATTTGCTGCTTTTAGAGTACCAGAAACCTATAGAATATGGTTCAAAATTGTTAGAGGAGACAAAAAAACAAGTTTGGATGCACTAGTTTTTTTTAAAAAGAATGTTGTTACCTTGAAAGTTGAATGTAGTAGGCTGTTGAGTTTTTCCAAGCTTCTTTTGTCATTCAAGGTACAAATGAATGTTAATCGACATGTATGAAATGTGTTCTTTTGATATGTTTTTCTTACAACATTCTTGAAAAGCATTGCAGGTGTTTTATTTGTATGCAACTGGTCTTCGAGTGCAAAGTATTGTTGCTCATATGTTGACCGTAATAGCAGCAACAATTCAATGAGAGGATTAGATTTTGTTATGGAAATTGTTATAGAGACCATTGTAGAACATTAAAAGCTTGAAACTAAAAGAAGAGGTAAAAGTTCTGTAGACTGAAATACCTGTGCCCTGTCTATGTCAGTGTGGCCATCTTTGATGTCAACTACAAATTGGGTACCCATTTTTCTGGCACCAACTACTAGCGTAGCTATTGTGCCAGCTGGGTACTCATTTACAGTTGTTAGCAATTGGCTGATAGTCGTACTTGGGATGAATTTGTACTCTTGACAAAGGCGGGGGATGTTTTCAGTGGTGCTCATGTCTGTTAAAATCAAAATGCAATCACAGTCACCTCTGTCATAATCTGTTCTAGGTGCAACTTGGAAATCTGAGATTGAAATAGCTGATCCCGGGACTATTTTAGGCTCATGTTGATACACAAGGTTTCCACTAACATTTAACGTGATTGTCATTTCTTCTTTGTGATCTGTCAAATCAGCACGTAGCATTTCCCGTGTTTTGTTGGCCTTATCCAATGTTGCTTTGTAGACAACAAGGACATCGCCTTGGAAGGTGTCTCTAGCTCTTCTTGCATTTAGCTGTTCGATTGAAACAATCCTAGGTTTCTTGACTCTTGTCCTACAAGGAACAAGGATAATGTCAATTGAATGCTAATTTTATATTAGCAAGTTGGGAAAATGGCAGTACATTGTAGAACAAAGTACTTTACCGTTGTGCTGACTCTTCTTGTGCAATTTGCACCTGTTTGGCTTGTCTTTTTGATACATCTTTTGGTGTCCTACAAAGAATTGGAACAATGTTATTTGAATATTTGTGATTTGGGCGAATGAGTATGAAGGAATAATACTATGAGCACTTTACCGTTGTGCTGATTCTTCTTGCGTGGTTTGCATTTGCTTGGACTGTCTTTTAGTTTCATCAATAGATCTCCTGCAAATAATGGATATAGCATTGGAAAAGACATTGCAATGCGTAAAAGTCATATAAGGCTATAATTTCTATAAATTTGAATTTGTCTATTGTGCAACATGCAATTTTAGGAAAATTGGATTGTGATCAGTCCAATATGCTTCTGATATATAGATAGAGCATATAATTGTAGTCGTGTTGGACCAAACGTGATCAATGACTGAGTTGCCCATGCTGTGTTGTTGGTTCAACATAAATTGTATGTTGTTCTACTGCATATAACTGTGAAGCATTTTCTTGCTTATGCTCTCTGAAGACATGTCGACATTAAAATTTCCTAAAATGTACATGTTTTCTGAATTTGTGGATCCAATAATTATTTGCAAGATTGCGATTACTTCATCTATGGCAGTCGCAGGTCTTGCATAAATATTACAAACATTGAGTTCATTGTTAGATAGCATTATTGTTAATGTGATAGCTTCAATATTTGAGGTTTCATGGTGTGTTGTTTTTGACAAGAGTAAATGTTTCTTGGTTAAAGTTGCTATGCCATGGATTTTATGTACAGAGGAGCTATCAAAATTCTGTAACAAGGTATTTAGCTCAAAGGGATGCATATGTGTTTCTTGGAGACACAAGATATCAGATTGCATTATGCTATAGTCATTGACAATGTCTTCTGCATGTGCTTTCAAGCTACGAGTGTTCAATGTACATAGGAGCATATGTGATTTTCTTTTTGAACATGTGCTTAGATTATCAAGTTGCCATTGTGCACATGTCTGAAGACGAGACATTTCTAGTTGTATTTTGTCTTTAACTTTGAAGTTTTTTGAAGTTAAAGGTTGTAACAGGAATAATGATTCTACGGATTTTGTTCATGATAGGGCTGTATAGGTTAGTCCATGTTGTCTAATGCCTGTGGGGTCAAAAGCCAAGGCCTCCATTGTTAATCCTTGGGATCGATGTATGGTTCGTGCACATGCTACTTGTACTGGGAATTGTTTTCTAGTTGTAATTTTCTTGTTTATTGTTATTTTTTGCATTGGCCTAGCAATGCGCTGTATAGGCACCCAGTCTTTGTCAATGATAGTAGAATAGTAGTGTGCTATTTTTGTGCGCTGCTGATGTCCAATTGATGGGTCATTAAATTTAATCCAGACAATATCAATATTGTTTTGTGATGTATATGCTTTAAAAATTCCATCTGAACCATTGACAAGGCCATCTTGAACATTGTAATTGCCTGCATAAAGCTCAACAAGAATGTTTGGTTTCAAGCATATTTGTGATGGGAGTGTTGTTGTGTGACTGTACACTCGTATTGCATTAAGGTCCTCATTAACTTCATCTATCGCATCCAACACAATCATTTGGGTTGGAATGATTGATAGCATTTTGTTGTTATGTGCTTGAACGTCTATTCTCCTATAGAAAAGGTGCGGAAGCAATGGATCTAATGGTACAGGACGAAAGAAAATTTTGTTGATATAGTCTATGTCATGAGTTGTCTAAATGCCTACTCGTAGTCTATTAAGGATTGAAATAAATATTTCATCTTTTTGTCTCATGATAGTCACCAATGAATAGCATTTTATGTGGTCTTTCCAGAAACTATAAGGCATTAATTCAATTGGAGTAGGCCTATTTTCAAAAACCATAGAGTCAAGGACAGGTTGTGCCTAGTAAAGGTCACCACAAAATATGGTGTCAAGGTTCCCAAAGTATGTTGTAGGCATTTGCATTATGTCTTGTAGCCTTCTATCAATATATCGTAAAAATGTTGAGCCAACTAATGATATCTCGTCTATAAGAAGTATGCACAATTGATCATAGTGCTTTGACATAGTGTCAAGTACTTCAGTGTTCAGGGGCAGGAATTCTGACGTATTAAAAGGTATGTGAAATGTTGAATGCAATGTGAATCCCCCTATGTTATATGCTGCTTTACCTGTATATGCAGTTAATAAGCCCTTGGGTTTGTCTAGATTATTGTCAACAAAATTGCTATACATGCGAATGAGAGCTTGGTAGATGGCTTTTGTTGTAAAAGTCTTTCCTGTTCTAGCTCCCCCAGTCAAAAACAAGTGCAATGGCTTTTGTGGATTTTTCATCTTTTTTATGAGAACATCCTTAACAATTGCTTGTTGTTCTTTATTTAACATTCGTCTTAACTTGTAGTATTCATTGTTATCTATAATTTGTGGGTGCTTTGTAATTTCAAATCCATTGAAGTGCGTGCTATTTGGGTTAGAATGACCTATGTTTGGAAGGTCTGTTTGAATGTCATATAGTTCTTTTTGGGAAAGCTTTGCTTGCATTGGCAGGTCAATGAGCTTTTCATCTTCAAGAGACTGAAGATCATTTATAGCTTTGTCAATGTCACCCCATGCGGAGTTTGTGCTGTGGATGAACTTTGCACTGTTTGTTTGAATGGTTTGTCCATGGTACATGTATGCATGTTCCCAAGAGTCAAAGTTTTGTTTGAGTGTATGCTCATTAATGATAAATGGAACATAGAGAACCAATTGCTCTCTACAATGATTCTCTAAATCAAAGTGTTTGTTGAAATTGATAAACCGTATCACACTGGGTTTGGCCTTTGGCTCAATTGCAGCACCGTATTTATTGTATCTTGAAACAAATTCTGCAAGACATATGTCCATCATTGTTTCAGGGTGTTTTAAATAGTAGTCTATAATAGATTTTGCAAGAACGTTTTCTGATTCATCTGGCTCATTGCTCAATTGTTTAACAGATTTGAGTATAAATGTACGATCATTGTCAGATCACGTATCAATGAATATACATTTTCTTGAACTGTAATTTAATGGCAATGACAAAACAATATGTGCAGCTTGTTGTGATGACATTTGTTGCAAGTTAAGCATGGTATTGCCAAGTTTACTCACCATTCGGATTGCATCAATATTGTCTTGCTTGTGGTCTCTATGTATTCTTTTGAATGCATATGTCATTGACTTGTCTACTTTTGCAATATATGAGCTATAGTACATAGCAGCAGCATATGCATTTAGGACAAATTGTGCATTTGTATTAGCCTTCCAAAGATCTGGAATTTTCCTTGAAAAACTATTGTTCCATATTTGTGATGGTTTTCTCTGTAAGAAAAACGTAGGCCTATTTAATGTTGAGCTCAAAGCTTCAATGTATTCATTGTCACTTAAGTTTAATTCTTTTAAGAACATTTGGAAAGTGAATGTTTCATCATAGTTTTCTTTTTGGAGTTTGGAAAATATTTCAGTGGCATTTGTAGTTATCGCTTCAGTCTTTTGGAGTATTGGTAAAAGTATAGTTGACTTTTGCATTGGTGGGAAAGGAAAATTGTACCTACAAAATTGATTTCTTGATCTCTTGCATTTCTTTGTATGATGGTGTTTGTGTAGCATTGCCAAAGGAGGTTCCAAATTTTCAGTGTCGCAAGTAAGATACTTATCAACAAAAGCTATGACGTCTGTGTTGTTATTTTCTGTGTAGATTGGTGCATTTTTAACCCATATGAGGAAATGATCATGTTCATTTCCTCGATTTTGGAACTCAATGACTGAGAAGTAATCAATGACATTTCCAAAGGAGTCATCTGTAAGTATCAATTTTTTTATTGCATTGATTCTATGTTTATAGTAACGTGCACAAGTGATAGGATCTTTCTTGATTAGTTCAAATTTGTCAATGTGTGTTGGGTGATTAGATTCTTGACAGTTTTGTGCTGATTGGTGTAGATTGTGCAGCTCTTGTAATGTTTGAATTAGTGGATCCCAATTTTGCTCAGCACTAGAGAAAGTGATGAAAAATGTCGGTGGTCCTAGTTGTCGAATCATAGCAAATACATTTTTCTTAAGTTGTGAATAGTCTGGAGAGATTCTTATTCTTTTGAAATCAACATATCCAATATCTAATTTTAGAATTTTTTCTAGGTTTGGTTTGTGTTTAACGTCTTTCGCAAATAGCTTTCGCCCTTTTAACTGGCCCTTGCGGATTCTTATTGTCATTGTAGACAGTACTTGTTGTATTAGTACCTTTATAGCTTTGAAAAAAATGTTTGTTGTATGATATGAAAATTGTCTTTGTGACTGTAAGAGCTCCCAGTGTACTATTTTCTGATACACAAAGTTTTTTACAATGTCATTATCACGTGGTTTGCCAAAGAATAAAGTTGGGAAATTCATTTCTTCAGCATAGATGTCCTTAAATATTCCAATTAGATACTTGTTCTCCGCAGGTGCAATTTCAATAATCTTGTCCTCCATGTTATGGATACTTCTAGACTCAGTGAATCCATGTATCAATGTTTCTGATGGGTTTTCATTTTCCATTTCACTGTCTAATTCTATTTCACTTGTATTTTGTGGACTACTATCTTCGTTTTCTTCAGTGCATTGGAGAACTTCTTGCCAATCTTAGTTTATGTGGACTTCGTGCATTTTGTATAATGGTGTCCTTGTTAATTGAGTCAAAGCTTGCATGATGACATTTGGGCACACCATGCCTTTTTGAAATGCATTTTTGTATTTCAAGCGTCGTTTCAAAGAAACAACAATTGTTTGTGTGTTGTTAATTGATTGTGGTAATGCTTTTTGTACAATGTTCATGTCAACAGGGACATTTATAATAGAACCTGTTAGGCCTATTTGAGACCTTTTGAACCTTAGTTCCCAAATTTGTGCAAATGCAATTCTAAGTGAGACAAGTCTTTCTTCTAGATGAGTTAAATTTTGTACATAGCACAATGGTCTATTAGTTCTTATTTTATGTGGCGTAGCATACTTTGGAATAGTGGACTGTTTCAATGCAAAGTAGCATACATTGCATATGAAATCTGTGAATGGTAAGGAATTTGATTGTAGTAGCTTACAGTATAGCTGTTTTTTTTTTTCTTTGAAAATCCTGATGTCCTTGTTCAGACAGAGCACTTGGAAAATTGCACATGGGTATTTTGGTGTATCTTGTATTGTTGTTTTATAAATTTCTATTGCTGTCAATGTTTTTTTTTCTTTGGGCTGCTAGGTACACTTTCTTTTTGTTTTTCTTTTCTAATCAAGTTCTTCAGGTGATTAAGTATTATTGTTGATTTATGTTTAAAATTGTTTGCTATGACAAATGGTATCAAATTTTCCTTGTTTTTAGGCAAAGCATGTGGCTTGGTCAAGTAAGTATTTTTGTATTGTGGACGATTTCTGATCAACTTTTTTAGTCGGAGTAAGCTTCTTGATCATTGGTGAGTTAGATTTTGGGCTTTGATTCTTAGAAGCGGCTCAAAATGTCCAGCCAAAGGATTCGTATCATCGAACAGTATAGAGACTGATTTTGTATATCCAGAATCATTGAAATCTAAGTACTTTCTTGATGTTGTCAATGACCAGAGGCTTATCTATATTTTTAACCATTTGGATATCCAGTGAATGCAAAACAAGTCACCCCACAATCCACGTTCGCTATAGTCTATGCATGGGCTTGCAGACAATCGCATCTTGCAGAAGTATGTTTCTTGATCATGTACTTTGTGCAATGTATATAGAGTAGTAGGATTTAGTTCATTGTTATATGATTTAATTGCTTCTTTGTCCTTTTTTTGAAAGCAAGCCAGAAAATAATCTATAGCTCCATTGCGTAATTGAGTTGAGGTGTACTGGTTGTTAAGTAGCACTTGAAGCGAATCAAACAAACAGTCACCAACATTGTATGCAAATGTGCTTAGTCTACAAAGGCCTTCAACTCTAAGGACATTGTGAATGTTTGATATTTGAGGATAATTTGTGCAAAGTTTTTTTATTTCATGTGAACTTATGGGCTATTTTGAAGTTATGTTTTGTGTTTCAATTGCTAGCAATGGTTCAAAGTGTCCATTTAAAGAATCCATGTCATGAAATAGTATAGAGACTGATTCTGTGTAATCAGAACTATTGAACTGTAAGTACCTTCTTGCTGTTGTTCTTGACCAAAGGGATATTTGTATATTCAACCATTTGGATATCCAGTGAATGCAAAACAGGTCACCCCACAATCCACTTTCTGTGCAATCTGCTTGTGGCTTTGCAGATAAGCGCATTCTACGGAAATATGTTTGTGGATCATGTACTTTGTGCAATGTATATAGAGTATCAGGGTCTAGTTCATAGTTGTATGATTTTATTGCTTCTTTGTCCTTGTTTTGAAGGAAATTCAAGAAGTAATCTATAGCTCCATTTCATAGTTGAATTGATGTGTAACGATTGTTAAGCAATAGTTGTAATGAATCAAACAAACAATCACCAACATTGTATGCAAAAGCACTCAATCTGCAAAGTCCCTCGCCCTTAAGCACGTAGTCAATGTTTGATATTTGGGGGCGCTTTGTTAATTCATAGGTGTCAATGTCTATCATTTTCTTTGTTACTCGTGTAACCTAATGTGTTTGGGAATAGAAAATGTTGGGTATGAATAGCATCTAACGCTAGTATCTAGATTACAAAATCTATAACTGTTTACATCGTCGCCTATGTGCTTTTACTCAATAGCATTCCATACCATTAATCATGTTGTCGAGGATCTTGGAAGTTAATAATCTCTATATATGTTGGAAAATGGATCTTGAGTAGTAGTAGAAGCTTACGTAACATACCACACAGCAAACAATTTAATAGAAGCACAAGGGGAAAATAGTATTAATTCTTCAACCTGACCTTGACATCCATTGTCCCCCAGCAGGATTGTATGTACTTATTCCTGTTACATTGCCAAAGTGGATAAATGAGTACAATGCATGATGTATACTTTTAGTGCCACAAACACAAAACAATATTTTCAGGTAGCCTTGTTTACATGCAACAATTGGTCGACAAGAATCTTTTTTTTCTCACATAGTCAATCTCAGTCTATGGTATTTAAATGTTTTGTGTAATTGGATTCCTTTGTTTCTATGTACTTGTAAGCGACTAATTTTTTTCAAAGAACAAATGATTTTAAAAGCTATTCAGATAAACATGAATTAAGTGGCATGTAGAGAATAGTTTTACAAATCTTTTCTGTTTAAAGAAAATCAGGGAAATGCAAAAGCATTGTTTGATCAAAGAAGCTCTATGGCTTTTCCTATTTGTGGGAATAGCTTTTAAAATCATTTGTGTTTAAAAAATATGAGGAAAATGCAAAGGCATAGGCCCATTAAGCAAAAGTGAAGGCATAGATTGATTAAATAATTAAAAGAAGAGATTGAAACTCAGAGGTGCAGGCACACAGTGCATACATGCAAAGCGAATGCATTAAATAGCATGTGGGTGGATGAGAAACTGCTGGAATGGCTTGATGGACATGTATAGCCAAGTTGCTTTGTTCATTTGTTATAGACCTAAGTCAGCTGTTAAGCATGACTATTACTTTGTGCATATTGTTTTTCTATTCTAGAAGTCTTTGTTCTGGGAGAGTTTATAGCGATTGAGCAGACTTTGTTATAGTTACAGTATCTAGAACCAAAAACAAGTTACTTGAGGCAATAAATAGTTTCTTTCCTCATTTTTCTTTTACTTTAGAGGTTTAAAGCACGCAATGAAATTGGCAATGTGAGCAAAAAAAACTATGGTTAATGTCATTTTGCATGCAAGCAAGACCATGGAAAAATATTGCATCATGTCTATGAGTGACATAGTACATCATTCATTGTACTCATGTGCCATGTCAGCTTTTGAAATTAACTTTGTAGGCTTTTATTTGTAAAACAGGAAGATTAAACATACGTTAACTTGCACATTGCACAACAACTTGCGACAGATATAAGCAGTTGTATGAAAAAAACTGTCTTAAATGCATATAGGTAAAAACCAGTTGACATAAAACAAAGACTTATGACTCAAAAGGCTATTTGAAATTGCAAACAGGGTTTAAAAATTGGATGCTAGCAGTTCATTCTATTATATGGATATTGTATAGAGGAAATATAACTTATTAACACATAAGCAAAACCTATTCTATTGCTCGAAGACAAATTACTATTGCAATTGTGGAAAATGCATTTTCCTATTTGTATATGTGGAAGCAGTCCTCTAAATCATTTATGTTCAAAGAAATGAGGAATACAAGATGGAAAAATGAATACATGGAAAAGAACTTTATGCAGTTATTATATTGAAGAATTACAATTGCATTTCAAGAAAAGCAAAAAGACAATTTGGAAAACTGACCTTGTTATTTGTTATCGAATGATCAAGTATACTTGTAGAAATGTACAAATTGTGATAGGGACAAGCAATTTTTCCCAGTGTAGTTTGTGTGTGATTGTTTAAATACAGTTGAAAGCATTGATCCCTGTTACAAGGACAATTTAGACAAATGAGTACAGTGAGTGACATATACTATGCTATTCATAAAAACAAAACAGAATTCTTATGTAGATTCATTTGAACGAGAAACAATCCAAGAAATTTTGTTTCTTAAAATGCAAATTGCATTTTATAATTTTTAAATACTTATTGCTATTTGTGTACCCTATAATATAGAACATTTTTTTGCATATGCATGCACCAGGGTAATTATGTTATTGCAATGGTGGTATAAGCTCTTTAAGAGCAATCAATGGAATAGATCCCATATTTGCTTAAGCGCCTAAAAAAGTGTAAATAGGCCACGACAAATAATCAATACTAAGCCAAAAAATAACACAGACTTGTGCTAGCACTGTTAAGTTCTGGTAAAAACAATTTCTAGCTATTGTTTAATGCCAAAGTAGCTATCACTTAACAGTGAAAGCAATGTAAATATTGATTTTCTAACTAAATGGAGTCATTTCATTTCCATATGCATAAGTTTATTTTGTACCGTTAGGTAGCACTTACTATTACTTGTGCAATGAAGCCACATGCAAGTAGAATTCATAACTCATGGCATTTAGATACACCCAAGGAGAAATACAAACCAAGGTTGTTGGCATCCTGATAAGAAAGATGATGCGATACATCCAATTAATGTATGCCACAAAATCTTATTGAATGAAGATGATTTGGATAGGAATGTTACAAATCAGAATCCTTATTGGTGTCTGAGTAATCCTCTTTTTCAAGACTTTTCAAGGAAATTGTATGCCAATACTATCAGTGAATAAGTGGAATCATATTTTTTAATTGACTTTGTTTGATTGGCCAAATGTGCACAAGGATAGTTATAATTTCTTTGTTTTAATTATTATGAATATAAATACTATTCAACAATTATCTAATTAATTAGATATGAAATGACAAAAGGAAAAAGAAAATCAATTAATTAAGATAATTTGATTCATTAATGAATAAAGTGAATTATTGTGTAAAAGTACAAAAATTAGAAGTTGCGAAAAGATCCTCTTTGCTTTATGCTTTAATGACAACAAGAGAGATGAAAGCAATTGTGGAGCTTAGGCTTATATCTGTAAATTGCATTTGGTTGACAGTTTGTAAAGTGCTCTTAACACATTGTGCTCATATTGTTTGTAAGGTCCTATTATGGAACATGCTAACAGAATAGTGGCTTTAAAGCTTGCACTATGGAACAGTTCTGCAGTAATTGAAGATATGTAATCTTTAGAGAGCATATAAGCGCCAAGTTATTGTTAAGCTCTCACATTCTACATTGGACAAAAGACAATTGCATGTCTAAGGAACTAGTCTTTGAAAAATAGCATAGGCTGAGCACTGTGAAACCCAATGTGCTTATGGACATTAAAATAAAAGAAAACTGATGAAAGAAACTATTTATCGCCTGGAATAGCTTGTCTGCAAGCGTCCTTTTTTGGAACCATGACAACCTTTGCCCTGTCACTGTAAACTCTTTTGCAGAAAAGACATATCGACACACACATATATGTATACATATGTATATATATGTACAGATACATCCATGTAAAGACAGATTAATGCATCGATGGACATAAACATATATGCATCCACATGATTACATGCATATACACATAGATGCATTTATACAGACAAACATATATGCATAGATATATCTAGAGTCACATGCATACATGCATATATGCATCTACAAATGTCTACATAGATATGCACATAGGGAAATGCATATGCGCATAGGAACATGCATACATACATACATGCACTGACACATTAGGTAGAAAGTGATAGTGATAGTGAACTAAAGCACTATGAAACACAGCCTCCCAATGCACTTTAATGGAAAGGAACTGTGGAGAGTAACAAATTATCATCTCAAGTAACTCGTTTCTAGGTCTGGGCCCTGCAACCGTAACATCTCTTGCTCAGTCGCTACAAACTCTTCCTCAGAACAAGAGCCTACAAAAGACAAAAACAACACACGCAAAGTAATAGAAATGCATACCAAGTAACTTAACTCTATATTAAATGACCAAAGTACCCTGGCCACGCGTGGCCTCCAAGCCATCCCAACACCCTCACCTTGAGCCACATGCCATTCAATGCATTTATTTTTTATTCATGCACTATGTACGTCTACCCGCCACCTTGATAAACTATGCCTTTGCTTAATTTTAATTAATCAATTTTTGCGCTCGCAGTTTCCTAATATTTTAATGCATTTAATTTGCATTCATGGATTACGTACCTCTAGCCGCCAACTTTTAAACTATGCCTTTGCTTAAATTTATTTAATCAATTTATGCGTTCGCATTTTCCCGAATTTTTTAAAACAAAAATGATTTTTAAAGCTACTCGGACGAATAGAAAAATAGATAAATGCTAATTTTCCAATATATAAAATAGCTCTCCAAATTCAAACTATACAAAAAAATAAGTAATATGTTAAATGGCGAAATCTGATTGGTCAATGTTGGTAGTTAAATGCATTCCGGGCGAATGCATAAGTATACCTGCCTACCAGCAGGAACTAATAAAAGCATTTCAACCAAATGCATAAGTATTCTTGCCTTGACGCTACAAGCCAATAAAATTGTCACAATAGAAAACAGTTTATCCAAGTGAGTGCTATTAGGTTTGTTATCTTGAATTTCAAACTCCTTTGACATTAATGCATTTTCTTTGGTGGTAGAATATGGAGATTCCTTTTTTTAATGAGAGTCTGGAACAAGATGACATATACAAAAAATAAATTTAAGCAAAGACATAGGCTAGAAAACTGACAGCTTTTATCAGTAGAAAAGGGACGTTTACAGTGACAGAGCAAAAGCACTTGTGCTCATTGAATGAATACCAAGAGACAAGTTACTCAAGGCAACAAATTGCTACTTTTATCTATTTTGCTTCATTTTATCCCAGAAGTACAAGTTGGCTTTCACAATGCATGAAAACACATTTGTGCAAACAACTGCCAAAATTATAATTGCAATGGATGACAGTGATAGTGTAATGGATACTAATAGTCCAAACATCAAAATACACTAGCTAGTTTATTTTTAGATTGAATGGAAACAAGTATCAGTTGGAAACAGATTAACCTAGTAGTCTATTTATCATAGGTTCTTGAATTCCAAATGCACAAGTGCAAACATGGTTCTCTACAGGCTTTTGCTATGCATTTTAATTATATTGTTGTTTTGCATCGAGCCTAAAGAACTACTGCAAGTATGGTTTCCAAACAGATTTAAATCAATGAATGTAAGTCAAGAAAGGTTTCCAATTACACTTAATACTTGAACCATGAAGCATCATTGCTTCAAGCGATAGCAAAAGTGCAGACAGGGACACAAAAGCAAATTCAACAATGACATCATCAAACAAGGATTTGTTTGCTATCACTATGACTAACTATTGAACTCAATTGACTCATCAGTCAAACAGCTTGATTGATCACTGACCTAACTTGTTTCAAAGCTATCTTGTTAAACTAATTAGTTAATTTCATTAATGAGTAAAAGATAGAATTGACTTAATTTGCACGAGCTAAGTGTAAGATTGTCTTGTTCGTTAATTGACTTTGATTAATGGTTCAGAGACAGATGAGACAAATTAAATTGTCATGAGCAAAATGTGAGATGGACTTATTGGCTGCTACTCCACATATACTATGTAAGGCCTCTCATTGCAAGTGACTAATACAACCTTAATTTGTTATATATTTCTCCTAAATAGATGGTTAGATATATTGCGAATGATATGAAGGCGACTGTCTAACAATGACCTTATAGTTTATTTTTACTTATGTTATATCATTGTTATTTTACTTAATGAAGAGGTATGTGCATGCGAATTATGGTAGGAGATTCAAACTTATAAGATGAATTTGAAATAAGATAATTGTTGTGTCATATTGCATTGAAAGAGAAATTAGCTATATAAATGAATTGTGAATAAAGTTACAAAGATTCGGTTTGCAATTAATGTGGTTTATTATTATATCTAATTGTGCTTAATTATGTCGTGCAGGAAATGAAGTGAGTCGATGTGGGATTAACATTAAGGGAATCAAATATGCAAATAGGAGGATGGATAAATATTGGAATCGTATCAAATACATCTTTGGGAAGTTCTAAGTGTAGCCCTATTTGACTTAGAAGGTGTTGAGGTTTGATTATTGAATGGGTGATCATGTTTGAGTAGAATCCAATTGTAGGTCATATGATGTGAGTTTGGTTGGTGTTGGAACCCTTGGTTAGGATCAAAATTCGTGTGGATTCTTGTTTAGTTTTTGAAAAGGGATTATTGAGTCAATTTCCTTGGTTTATGAACAAGAATAGACCCCTAGGACCTATACCTATGGGTTTGGAACCTTTTTGACATGTGAACTTGTCCTTGGAGTGTGAAAAGACCCCTCAAAGGTCCACATTCATGAATGTGACGAATTCAAAAAGTGTTGGGGCTTGGGAAGAGTGACTTGTCACTCTCAACTTCCCACTCCCCAAAAGTTTTTGGAATTGGCACAAGACTCACACATGTGTGAGCACTTATGGGAAAGAGTGTAAGTTTGGGGAACCCTATATATCTCAAGCAGATGGAAGATTTGGGCATTGCCCACTTCTCCTTTTGGAGAACTTGTGAAGTAAAGAAAGAAGGAGGGAGTTGGATGAAAGAATAGGAGATCAAGGAAAGCAGCTTGTAGAGAGATAAGTCATTTACTATCCATTTCTTATTCTTAGTATTGGTAGAGATAGCTTGATCCATGCATTGAATCACAAGTAGGATTGTTTAAGGGATATATTAGAGTTGGGTGTTGTATAATGAGCAAGCTTGTTATAGCACTAAGCTCTCACCATTGATCACAATGGTGTTTAATGTATTTCTTGCTCAGGGGAATGGCCAGAGCCCATGAGGCTCCATGACGCCATTACAGTACGGTGGAGAGCAAGCCCGATTCAGTTGTTTTTTTTTATTCTTTGTAATTCTTAAAAGTAGTTTGCAAAATGGAAAGATAGAATTCTAATGTACAAAATGGAAAGCTAGTATTCTAATGTATCACAAAAGAAAATGGGAAAAGAGCAATCCCCAAATCTGCTATATGTCTTTAAATAATTCTCTAATTTTATTGTGACATGGAAGCTAGTGTAAGATGTAAAAAAAAAAAAAAGAGAAAGAGAAAGAGAAAGAGCAAGTCTACTTCATTTTTGTGTTATTCTTTGTTTTCTCAAATATATTATTGAAAAGAAGAGTTATTCATTGAAATTCTGTTTGGAGTCCATCTACAAATTGGTTTAGAAACTTTACGGTGTTTGTGCATTTACAGTGTTTGTACATAATTTTGAAATTCTATTTAAAGCCCATATACAAACTGGTTTAGAAACTTTACAGTGGTTGTGCATTTAGAGTGTTTGTACATAATCTTTAAATTCATTTGAAATCTGACACTTTATAAGCTGGTTCTAAGACAACATTGCAAACTGTGGATTGAGATTATTGCATGAAATCTGCATGCGAATTTTCTGGTTGCACAAATATTTAACTAGATAATATTTCGCCTTATAGGTTGTTGATTTGTTAGATTTCCTGCATTAGAAATTAAAAAAAAGAGATAATATAAAATGTTGTATTGGGACGAACTATGCAATGAGTAAGACTTTGTCAAATGTGCATGATGAACCACAATAAAAGAAGAAACCACATGTGAGTAGCGTACCACAATGTTATAATCGTGAGATGTTTTTCTATGTGCTAAGAAAGCTGAACAAAATACTCCTTTTGCAATACGTCCATGAACAGTTTTGTAGTCAAACACTTAGAATACACCCCAGTGAAACAGGTAAATAGTGAAGTTGTTGTGCAAGCTGTATAATCGATGCATTGATTAACATCATTCTGAATGGCTTTTCCATCTCACAGTCATCGTTCCATCACTATGGAAACAAAACTCTTAGCACCGTTGCTGGTAATAGAATAATGCTAAAAATAATAGTTCTTTCCATAGTTTTGAAATTCCACTCCTCCTTAGCAACTCGCATCTTTCTGAGAATTAAATAACTACAGCCTTGATCAGAGAGAACATCAGAAATGGTTATATAAAAAGAAACAAATAGAGACTTCATGGCCTCCATTAGATGATTAAAGCGATTCATATTGTTGTTTCAAACTTTGCTTGAAGCAATTTTCACAAAAGTCGATGCTTATCCCTTGGAACATCCTCTGCTTCCCTTGTCTCATTGACCACGCACCCCCCCCTCCGCTTTAGGTGTGTCTCTAATCTTTTTCAGAGAATGGGCGGCTTTGTCAGCTCATTAAATATAGAAAAGATCACTGCATCGATTTGTCTAAGAGCTGGAGATAGAGGATGGACTAGCATACCAGTTATGGGGATGACCTTGTTTTCAAGCCATCACTTCTACAATAAGACTAGCGCCTACATCATGATCTGTCTATATCACCCTAGCCCTTTCCCTAGTCTAAAATAAGTGATAATAGTAATAATCTATAATGGTAGTTGAATAAGAAGAAATTTATGCAAGAGCAAGTTCTGCTTGTACGCAATAGCCACTGTCTTACTCTGTTCTGACAGACACTGATATCAAGGGTCATTAATGTGAGATATGCCCTTTCCAGCTATTGTCAAAGGAGGTTGTGAGACAATGTGTTTGAACTGGATAAAATACGTTTCCTCCAAATGAATCACTTCAGCAATAAACAAACCATGCCTAGACTATTACTCAGCACCATGCTTGTCAAAGTCGTATGGCCACTAGCCTTCCATAGTAAGGATAACATTGAATTAAACCAAGCCCGTTTAGGGAGACTGTATTCTTTCCATCTGATGCTTCTTCAGGCTGTAAGCTAAGAAATAATGTATCAGGCAGGTGAAGTAATTTACTTAGCCTGGAGTGTTTCTATAACTGCCTTAAATGTTGCCAGTAAGTCTTTAATAAAAAAAAAAAGCACAGTTTGAACTGTCATCAGTAAATCTACTAAGGTAGTTAATATAAATGTTAATGTAGAGGCCTTCAGTAGTATGTTATTATTTTATTAAAATTTCTATTCACGTGATTACGACATTTGTCTAAGCATTGATAATATGATGGGTAAATTGGACTATAAGTATTTACTTTAGAGTAATTATATAAAAAAAAATCACCATTAATACTGCTATGTAAATGTGTCACAACTTCCTTATAACTGTCGTGCATCCGAGAGTAATTGTTAACACTAATTAAACTTCCTCCCTCATCTAATGAAAGCCTCTATAGTGAAGTGTTATTCAGGCAGTGAGCACAGTCCAACCTACTATGATATTAATGCAGCCCTTTGGCCATCACGAATTACTATAGTCTGTAAGCTCAACATTAATGGAGATCTCAGATGTAAACAACTACAACTGTATAATGTTGTCTGTAATTTCAATTTATAAATGATTATTATTTAACTATATTCTAATAACATTATCAGTGATAAAGGCAGATAATATTAATATAACTACTCATATTCCAACTAGTAATAATTCTAATAGTTATATTTAATATGAATTAAATCAATGATACTGGTATTAACGAGAATATCTACACTACAGTATTAGTGTTAAGACAACCCTATTATTACCATTAATTTCAGTGTTATGACAAGAGTGATACTTGACAATAGCATTATTATGCGAAGAAATATTTTTTTTGTTGTGTCAAAGAGCTTTTCAAATAAAATAAAGTAAAACTATCTATTACCTTATACTCAACGTTAAAATAAAATAGGTTCTGAAAAAAATAAAATAATAAAATGCAAATTTGTACTTATCTCCGTTGAACTAGTTCCAAAAGACTCAGGGAGGAAAAAAAAACAATGCATAAATAAAACCCAACTTAAAAAAAATAATACCGTCTCCAAAAGAACATAAGGTCAAAACATAGCTTTATTAGAAACAATATGTATTCAATAAGAAAAATTCACTAAAGGGTAAGTTCTCACATCTAAAAGCTATTTGTTTGAAAACCATAAAATAACAATACCTTTTGATTTAAAATTACTTAAGGGAGTCTAAATAATTACGTGTGAGTATTTATATTTATTTATAGGTAATTTAAAATTATAGGTTAGGATTAATTTAATTATATATAATATAATTTTCTTATAAAGATTATTTAATAAAGATAATCCAAAGTTAAAGCTTTAAGATTTATTTTAATTATTTTTTAGGAGTATTTATATTCTTATTAGATAGAATATGTTCATTAAGGGAATTGAAACATTGTATTTGAGTAGCAATATTAATATTGTTTTATCTGAATTTTATATTTAAAACAAAAAGGGTAAGTTCAACAACAAACCAAATATTAATATTATCATTATTCTCTCAGCTTTTATCGCTACTTAGAAAAGACCTTATTAAATAAAGCAAATTGAATGTTGAAAATGATTCAATCTGTTGTTTCAAACTAATGACAATAATATTGTTAATGATAAATGGAAATTTTATAATGATATTATCCTCCATTAAATAGAGTAAAAGAAAAATAGAAGAAGAATAATAACCTTAGGATGAATGTCATTTGTCTAAATGATTATAATGCTAGTAAATATGAGATTGAATAACGAGACCAATATTTTGGTTAACCATAATAGTTATATGGATGTTAATATTATTGGTAATACCTTAAGGTCTATAATAATATTTCTAGGTGATGTCAGATCGGTACCTTTCTTTGATTATCATCATAAGAGAGGAGTGTGAACATAGTAATAAATACTAATAAGCAAATTTTAAGATCAATACTTGAAGTATCAACATATTAATGTTGTATTATAGTGAGTAAAACTATTGTGGTCACTTAAATTAATGTTAAAAAAAAAAAAAAAATTGCTGCATTTTCAAGTGAATTATTTTTTGGGCATGACACTTGGTATCAGAGCCCTAGGTTGTAACTCTAGGGAGCTCTGGGGATGAATTGGGCCTTAAGTATTGCGTGTGTGTGGATAAATGTGCAAACCATTTTATGTAAGTTAAAATAAAAAAAATTGATAAGGAAAAATTCTAAGGGACTCACATAGTGTAGTAGTTGAGTACTTAGTTGTAATTATCTAACCCAAATAAGGTTGTAAAGTACTAAATTGTCAATAATTGATGGTTATAGATAGGTCAAACAATTATTTAACTAATGACATTCAACTTTTTAAAGAAACTCAATCTAAACATGGTCCTTTGATTTAAGCAAATAAGGTGAACGACTTGAGCCACATATTAGTCTAATTAACAAGGGCTATGGCGAGAATCTAGCCTTCTAAAATTAAATTTTCTTAAGCCTTATAAAAGGTATAATTGAGTTCTTGAAGTATGGGCTTTACTTAAAATGTATGAATAGTTTAATAGGACATCATGATGTGTAGTATTAAAGAAACATTATTTTGTTGACTTCCTAAGACCATAATTCTTAAATACAATAATAATGTAATTTCTTAAAAGTTGTGGGTGTTTAGGAAGCAACATATTTTCTTATTGAAACCATAGTATGAATAAAGGATGGAACATCATGACTATATTTGGAAACATGTAACTAGCCAAAAAAGAAAGAGTTATATGGACCACAAAAGAGATTAATGTGTTAAAGGTCGTAATTAAATGAGTTTAAATCTCTTAAACCTTGATTTTATCAAATAAAATTAACAAGAGTGAAAGAATATGAAACCTCTTGACCTTGTTTTATGTGCAATTTGAGCACCCCATACATTTAGGATTTAAAATATTGTCAAAGATTAAAATTAAAACTTTAAGGTGTAGATTGTTGGACCTAAGTCTAAGGACTTGTTCATGATTGGGTAATAGGTTCAAGATACTCATGAGCTACTACTTTGCATGCCCTAGACCATGGTACATTCCTAGGTCTTTCCTATTACTCCAAGATCTTAATTTACACATAGTGTATAAGGACATAGTTCCTATTCTTATGAATCAACAAAGGAATCACTTTATGGATGGTAGGAGAAATTTCATGTATGATGATATCAACTTATAATCAAAACCTTGCATTGTATAGTAAATCCAATTTATGAAAAAGGTTAAAACTAGATTCTACCTTGAATTGAATGATTAAAACTTAAAGTATTTAAAAACTTTTGCAAATAAATGGCAACCTAGTAAACCTAATAGAGTTATAACAACGACCAAACTCTTACGTCTCATTGGTTAAAGTTTAAATAACATACAAAATAACTCAACTTCTAAGATTCAAGCCCAAGGTGAATGCATAGAAGGATTCAATTAAGATATGATTGTGAGGATCAATAGATGTGGTGTTTAAATTATTTCCTATAACAATTATATATAAAAACTTTTTGAAGAGACCTTATCAAAATATGAAATTGGTGTAAAACTTTGCCTAGGAAGTAGTCATGTATACAATTAGGTGTTGACCTTGAAGGTTGTGGATGTCACAAAAATTGAATAGTCAATTGTGGAATTTATAAATTGAGTAATGAATTATGTGTGATTCACAGGGTAATAAGTGATTGGAAAGTTAAATTGTGTAGATAAGAGGCACTAAGTAGAATTGTAACACTTTCAACTAATGTTGTACATTCTAAACCATTGACTATACCCACTCTTTAAGGGAAAATCATATACACCTGAATGTAAAGGAGAAAACTTAAAGGTAGATAAAACTTCCTAGACTTTTACTCATTGTACATCTTTATGAGGTTAGATGAAACTGTGATTATAAAAATGGCGATTAAAACATGCGAATAAATGGTACAACCATAGATAAAAAAAATGCAAGATTTGTAAAAGGATATTAATGAGTTGTGAGAATTACTATTTCATGATTTATCATGTGCTTTATGAATTGAGTGTGCTTTCCTTTCTCATATTACAATGCTTCAAACAAAAATAGTTGACTATCTTCCTTATTAAGTAAGAAACCTTCTCTAGCATGTTGTGAAGATTATAATGGAATTACCCATATTGATATGTTAGTGAATATAATAAACATGGTTGAATGAAAGAGGAAGAATGGTATGGATAAATATAGAAAAACCAATCTTGATCATATATGTAAAACACTTAGTAAGATGGGAAGTGTGGTGTACCATGTATTGTTAAATTATAGGAAAATGGAGTAATATGCATTTTCGTATCATCTAGTGACTTCTTTTATGTATGAAAAATGATTAGATATTTACAAAATTAAGAAGAAAAGTGAATATTGTTTAAATAAAATGAAGTGTATGTAAGTAAATTGATTTTTCCCTACAATATGGTGAATTTCATAAAGTGTATTATGTTATGACATGTGAAGTGAAAGCCAGTAAATGTGTTGTTCCCCAAGTACTAGATACAGGGTATCCGACTTGGGATAAGGGTGAGTGGATGTCAAGTATGATCCCTTATGTGTACCCTTTGTGTAAGCTAGCTAGTTGCGAGTTCAAATAAATGTGTTAAGTGTGTAAGTGTGTCTATTAAATGAAATGTGATGTATCCCTTTGTGTTAGTCTTGTTTGTATGTTTAATGTGTACCCCTAGTGTATGGTTCCCCCCTTATGGGAGTGCGATGCCAGCTAGTGTAAATAGGGGTTGAGAGGCAGATGTTCTCCCATCGGGAAATTATGAGCTCAGGGAATTGTCCCTAATCCTAACAAAGGATCTATGTCGAGTCATTGTAATCCTCCCATGGATGTTGATCGTGGCCTACTCCCCCACATATTAGAGCCACACTTGTTGGTTCATAGTGCAAACCTATTCCTTGATGTTTATAACCCATGGGTAAAGGATGGAATTTTTTTTGGACCACCAGTCACTCATTTTTATGTGGTTAGGGACCACCAATGATTCATATTTATGTGGTTAGAGACCACCACTTATATTTATGTGGTCAGGGACCACCAATGATGCATATTTTTGTGGTCAGGGACCACCAGTTATTCATATTTTTGTGGTCAGGGACCACCAGTTATTGCATGCTATTATACTTATGTGGTTAGAGAACCACCATTCCCCTCCTCCCCTTAGGTGGCTTATCAAAGTCACATGGTGCTCGTAATGTGTAAATTTTATTGTTGCAGTATGAACTATTGGTGATTCTTGATTGATGTTTTATTTTATTATGTGCTAGCAGTGTAGAATTCTACATTCATTTTATTAGGCTATTTAGCCATTTGAAGGTTTTTATAGTCCGAATTGCCTCAAGGACTTGTTTAATTTCATTTTTGAATTAAGATTGGAATGTTGGAATGTAGCTACAATTGATCTTTATTTGGTTTTTCTCTTGATTTTATAAATTTTTGTTTTATTGGAACATTGGTTTATGACTTTAAGTTACTTAGTTTGAGGCTTTCTTATTATCTGCAAGTTGTTGGCAAGTGTCGTGTAATGTGACATCTATAAAACTACCATATCCTGAGGGGTTCCCTGGCAGGTTGTATAGGGGAGTAGATGCACTGGGGAATTATGAATTATTTGAAAGGGATTATAAATGGGACCGGTATGGGACGGTCATTAATCCATTCATCCCCTTGTTCTATGATTGTTCTTATCAATATGGAGGAGTCCTTAGAGAAGGGCCTCAAGATCATCTTTCCTAATGATTATGGCATCCAAGAATATCTATCCTTCTAAACCCCATTGAACCTTGTAATGTGAATTATGTAATTATTGTGATGTATGGATAAATTTGTAATTAAATAACATGTGAAAAGACTTGACTGCTATGTGAGAAAGAAAGTGACAAACAAAATTGGGAATATCATTATTCTAGAGACATGATTGATATTTGAAAGAAAATATGTTTGAAAACATCATGAGTGATGTTTATGATGCAAAAAGGGAACCCTGAAGGGTGGATTAGGATTTTATTGTGTTTTGGATACATGTTGGCGTAATTGTTAATAAAAATAAATAAATAAAATGTTAATTAAATAGATAATTACTACTATTTATTACATTGTGAGCATATTGGTTAAATGTTCTATGGTGAGAAATTTTGTTTTAATTATTTAGAGGTTCGATGCATGGAAGGGATGTCTCTAATATGTGCTTATAGTTAAATATTTTGAATCACTTCATCATGGAAGTAAAGTAATTGCTATGTTTAATAGATTATGTACATTACTATATGAAGGTTATGTTTCCAAACCTTAATGACTTCCAGGAGGAAGTCTAAATTAAGGGGAGGGGGATGTAAGGCCCCACCTTGCATGTGATTAGCAAAACCCTAATATGTTTTATGTGATCCTAAATGGATGGTAAGATGTATTATGGATGGAAAATAGTGTGAGTATTTGATTATATTATTACTTATGTTACCATGAATGTAAGATCCCATTCTATATCCCCCATTTTATTTCAATCAAACAAGTAGTTAGATGATAATTATGATGAAATGAATGATAAAAATATTTTACGATTGATGGGCATTAACCTTGATTTAATTATGATAGATGCACATGTGAATTGTTGGATATAACTTGAAAGTGTTGGGTTATTTGGCATATTAAAATTTGGTAAATGCTTCATTGTTAATGTTATAGGAGTTTAAAATAAATTACTAAGGTGGTTAACAAAATGATGGAGTGACTATTTCATTGACTATATTCTTGTATTGGAGTAAGTGTGTATTTCCTTTGATTATAATGAAAATTGAATCATTAGGTTCATTCGATGTATTAATGAGTAAATAGTTCATGAGTGAAAATTATGTGAATAGGATTAGCTAATAATATGAAGAGATATATGATCTAATCATGTTGACCTTGGTAATGTGCAGGTATCAAATATGCAAATAGGAGGATAGATAAATGTTGGAATCAAATCAAATACATCTTTGGGAAGTTCTAAGTGTAGCCCTATTTGACTTAGAAGGGTTTGAGGTTTTATTATTGGTTGGGTGATTATGTTTGAGTAGAATCCTATTGTAGGACATGTGATGTGAGTTTGGTTGGGGTTGGAACCCTTGGTTAAGATCAAAATTCGTATGGATTTTTGTGTGGGTTTTAAAAAGGGATTACTGAATCAATTTCCTTGGTTTTTGAATAAGAATAGACCCCTAGGACCTATACCTATGGGTTTGGAACCTTTTTGACACATGTGAACTTGTCCTTGGAGTGTGAAAAGACCCCTCAAAAGTCCACATTCATGAATGTGACAAATTCAAAAAAAAAGTGTTGGGGCTTGGGAAGAGTGACTTATCACTCTCAACCTTCTACTCCCCAAAAAGTTCTTGGAATTGGCACAAGACTCACACATGTGTGAGAACTTGTGGAAAAGAGTGTAGGTTTGGGGATCCCTATATATCTCAAGAAGATGGAAGATTTTGGCATTTCCCACTTCTCCTCTTGGAGAACTTGAGTGAAGATGGTAGAAAGAATGAGAAAAAGAGAGGATTCCATCTCTTTGGCAAGATATTGATGAAAATGGCTTGATTTGGAGAGGAAAGATGGATACAAGATTTCAGCCCCTCCCCTAAAAGAAAAGATAAGTTCTTTTTTTTTCATTTTCCCTTGTTTCTTGGTAGTAAGGAGTTGACCTATTGTATGGATCATGCTTGAAAACATAAAGTAGAGGACGTAGATGCATGTAAGAGGTGCTATGTTAGTTTTATTCCTTTGTAAAAATGAGAAAAGACTCCATTGATCATTGTGGGGCTAAAATAATTCCTTGCTCGGGGGTATGGCTAGAGCCCACGAGGCTTCATGATTCCATTACGGTAGGGTGGAGAGAAAGCCCTTGTCCATTGGTTTGTTGTTCATTTTATTATTGTGTGTAGGTGATCCATAATTAGAGTTTACAAAATAACTTGTAAATTAAATCTAATTACAGTAATTTCCCGATCTAATACAAAATTGCGTGATTATGCCTTTTAACTATTGAAATTACAAAATAAGTAATTAGAAATTCAAATACTAAATTTAAACTAGAGAGAAAATTGAGACAGAAGAGAGAAGAATGAGACAAAGAAATAGAAGGATCACAATGCGCAGATTGATAACGAAGTTCGTCCAATGTGGACTACGTCTCTGAGTCCGCTTCTCAATGTTGGGACCGCTTTATTGATATCGCCAAGCAAAATTATGCTTTCTTACAATACCGAAGCTCCAAGAACCTGCAATAATCTCTCCACAATCTCTCACTCTTTTACAATTTTTGGTGTACAAAAGCACCTTGTAAATTCTCCTCCAAAGAATTATTTCTCCCAAAATGAACTTCAATAATTCTCCCTATTACAATTCTCTCCAAGAAAATTCCCATACAAAATTATCCACTCAATAATTTTCCCCCTTTTCCCTTTACAAAAATCACCCCTTTATATACACATTTATTTGCTAATATGGCTTTAACCATATTATATTGCAAATATTAAAAATTCCAACCATTTCCCCCTTTTACAATAAAAATAACTAATATC
>VDFB02090398.1:0-14357 GCA_007258455.2 Sequoia sempervirens | reverse complement strand
TTAATATTTGATCGTATTGATTAAATATTAATTAATTAATGTTTATAATATAAAGTTATAATTTTAAATTATAACTTAAGTGTTTTCCTTGAAGGGTGCGCCCATCATCAGAAGGGGCCAAAAGTGACTATTAAAATATTATAAAATATTTGACGGAGAACTATGGAGAAATTAAAGAATTAAAAGTCAAATATCATTTAAAACCCTATTATGGTGGAAATCGCACTTTTGTGAAAGATAAAGGGTTTTGCATTGGTAAATGTGCCATTATGTGATTATTGAGTTTTGAGAAACTGATCAATTGATCTGAGCCTGAGACTTTAGGGTTTCGTGTTCAACTTCCTTGGGGAACGAGCCATCTCCAGCGGAAAGCAATTCAGAGAGTGTGCAATATCACTTGATCTATTGCCTACAGAGGTTTTCTTAATCAGAGAAAACTACAGAGCTTCAGAGATTGTTATTTGTCAGAGATTCTTCAGAGTTTTTCATTCAGACACTATTTGTTCATCAAGGCGCCCATCTCAGAGATACAAACCTTGCTATTTGGGGAAGTCCGTACTACATTTATTGCAGACCTGACAGGCCGTACTTGCACAGCAGGCCGTACCTTCTTGGAAACACGTGTTTCTTTCCTTTGAGAGAAACGCCTCTTATATGAGCTTCAAATTTGCATCACGGGAGGCGCTAACACTGCTGGAGTCATCTGCAGTCAACAGAGGGGAGGAGAAGTGGATCATTCATAGCAGCCGTACGAATCTGTACCTTCTCAGCTTGCTGGTTACCAGGTTCCTTCAATAAAAATTGTTGTTATTTCATTGCATGCTTCAAAAATCTTATTTGTATTGATGCCAGTTGATTTAATAAAGGAACGCCTTCAATCTCCATTGTATTTCTTAAGCATATTGAGGATCTGGCAATTTTATAGAATTTATTACTATTTCCTAGAATAGCCGTACTGTTCTTATTTGCATCAAAACCCAAAAATTGCAAAAAAATCACAAAACTTCAGAAAACTTTCAAAAACGTCAGAAAAGTTAGTCAGAGGCTGAAAAAGGGGAAACTAGGGTTTCTACAACAAGCAGTGGCACCAATTTATTTCATGGGTGGACATAATTAAGTTAACACTCCCTTGCTATGAAAATGTGTTTTTTGTTTGTTTGTTTTGACCATGTTTTGATGCGCGGGACGGTTGACCATCTTGGGGACGGCCAGGGGACTTCTAGGATGGCTAATTGTCCCGAGGACGGCTAGGGGACTCCTAGAAGTCCCCTGGCTGTCCCCAAGTTCGCTGGCCATCCCCAAGTCCCCTGGTCGTCCCCGAGACTGGTCATCCATCCCCCATCTGGTCAATGGCATCCCCCCATTTCGGGGATGTTTCCTAAAAAAATTGCAAAAACGGGGATGGTCCCCTGTCGTCCCCCGGTACCCGGGACGTCCTAGGGACAGGGACGAGGCATTTGGGGGGGGGGGATGCGTCCCTGGGTTTCCCTGGATTTAACATGTATCAAAAGGCATCCAAAAGACTTGAGGTGTCAGTCACTAAGTTTTTGCACCATGTGCTTTGGCTACATTGGGAAATTAGCATGCATGTTTCACTGATGTGTTTAACATGGGTGAAACTATCAACATCGACCCTTCCATACATTTAACCTGGGTACATTGCTAAGCATCAATTTAAGTGTCTTGACTCTCATTTAATCCAGGCTGTAGATGTGGCTCTCAGCATATATAATGTTTCTTCACTCTCATTAGTCTGTATAGAAGCCTTGAATTATGAAATGAAATTCATTGAATGCATAACAGTTACCTATAATTTGACCAATACAAAGAGACTATTAATATTTCGAAGATTTGTTCAGACACGGTCTCTTGACAAATCCTAGTAATGCAATTACAATATATACTTAGTATACATTCTAATAGCATATGGGAGACAACTATGATCATGGTTATTGGATTGCCTACAGATTATAAATGATGTCTCCAGGCTACAAGAAGAAAGGTCCAGCATTAAGACAGTATCATATCAGATCTTAAGCTCAACATCTAGGCATACTTCCAAAGGTTACATTATAATGTGCATCCACATTATACCCAGAGAGCTGAAAATATAGCTAGTGCTTCGTCCTTTTTTTCTAAAATCCACTAATTTGCAAAAGCTGTTCTGAATAAGCTGCACTGAAGCTTTTGATCAACATTTTAAGCAAGCTCCCTGACTTAAAACCCGGAAATGAAATTTTGTAAGGAATCATAGATCACCATGAAATATAAATATACTGTTACAAGGTTCAATTGGAAAATTATTGTAAGTGGAATTTATTAGAGTGTTGTGTAAGTGTCAACAAATAATGTTTATGTGTCATTAAGCATTGAATAGATGTCACTAACAGCTGTTGAGAATCCCAGTTCGTTGTCACTAGAATCAGTTTGTTGTCAAACAGCTACAGTTAGTTTTCGTTGTCACTAGAATCAGTTTGTTGTCAAACAGCTACAGTTAGTTATCAATCTGTTTAGCATGATTATAAGAAGATTGTTGGGTCCGTTACATGTATAAAAATGTATTGCTGTTGATGAATAAAGCACGGAGTCTTTTTTTTCTATTCTTCATTACTTTTTTGCTGCTGTTATAGTTCTAATTTGATATCAGAGCTGTTCGATCTGCTACAACTGCTGCAGTCATACTTCAACGTAGTTGTATTACCGTTTCCTGTCTTCCTCTACTCCATTGTGTGATTTGCTATCTTTGTAATGGCAGTTTTGAGGCGTCCATCTGTGCAGTTCTAACAAGAACTGTGAGACAGCTAAGTGCTATTGTTTAGCGTGAGAGGAGCAAAATAGAGGTCGATCAGATGGGTGTGTAAAGTGTGGAAGTGGGAAGCCATGAGCTACCCCATGTACTGCTTGTAAGATTCTCGAATCTAGAAGGTGGTTCAAAAGGTTTTTAAAGCCCCTACTTCTACCTCGAATCCTTTTTGCTATGAAACATTCACAAAGGTTTTTTTTTTTAAATAATAAAAAAAAAGTTTTGTTTTCCTTACAGAAGTTTATGAAAATGGAAGTACCTCTAGAAATGGTCATATTCATAAATGGAAAGTGAAAATACAAATGCAATTGATGAACACAAATTTATGGAGGTATAGTGAATGGTATAGAAATAGTACGTACAAATGCTAAAAGAAAGATTGATTAGGGAAGCAGAGATGAAAAAGCCAAGTCCATTATTGGTCTTGCTCCTTTAAATTTGGAATTACATCATGTTGATTTGGAAAAATCATCTAAAGAAATGTGGGTAATTAAATAAGCTGTTTGGAGCAAAAGCAACAAATGCAAAGTTCTCTCTGAAATAGCAATTATTTAGATTCAAGATGTTTGATGAAATTACTATGTCTAAGCACAAATAATTTGAGATCTCTCATTAAACAACTAGCAAAAGTTGGTGTTGTGGTAGATAAAGAGGATTTTAAAGCTATCTTGTTAAATAGTCTACCTTCAAAATATAGCAATGTTATTTTTACTCTTAGTCAAATGCCTTCATAAACTTTAGAAGATGATTTCAATGCTCTTAGTTGAAGAAATGAGAGCAACTAAATGAGATTCAAGGGGAGATACTTAGCAAGAACTTGCATTATACTCAAAGATGGGAAAGAGAATGTCAGGTAAGAGTGAGATTGAATGTTACTATTGTAGAAAAATAGGTCATACAACAATTAATTATAAAATTTGTGCTAG
Organism: Sequoia sempervirens; assembly: GCA_007258455.2. Classification (NCBI taxonomy): domain Eukaryota; kingdom Viridiplantae; phylum Streptophyta; class Pinopsida; order Cupressales; family Cupressaceae; genus Sequoia; species Sequoia sempervirens. The sequence goes on along the minus strand of VDFB02090398.1, from coordinate 10,628 downwards.
TGGATCTTCTCAAAGGAAAAGTTAAAGAATCAGTAAATATAGTTGTTGTTGAAGAACCACCAGATGATAGTGATGATGACTTCATTAAAGATGAGACAGTTGTTCTATTTTGAAGAGGCCAACACTTTGAAGGGAGGGATGTAATAAATAATAGTTAGATGCTCAATAGTCCGAGGTTCTTGTGGATCAAAGAAACTATACCTCATTGGGGTTATGAGACATACATGTGAGGACTGGTGTCCAATAGTTCAAAGAGAGATCCAAAATCTGGAAGTCCAACATCATACCTTTACAAGGGTGATGAGACACTTCATGTGCAAATAGTGTCCAAAGATGTTGGGAATTTGGATGATAGCTAGGTGACTAACCTGTAATTGAGAGTAGCTTGAAGAAGTCTTATTGGTCCCAAAACTGTTTTCAAAGAACAACTTCTGCATAATGTATTTCCTATTATTTTGTAGTCAATCAATTTAGTGTTGTGCATTAAGAAGGGGTGTTGGAGTAAATGCTTCAACATAAACAAATGTCATAATTGAGTGTTGTGTAAGTGTCAACAAATAATGTTTATGTGTTATTAAACATTGAATAGATGTCAATAACAACTGTTGAGAGTCCCAATTCGTTGTCACTAGATTCAGTTTGTTGTGAAACAGCTACAATTAGTTGTTAATCTATTTAACATGGTTATAAGAAAGTTGTTGGATCTGTTACATGTATAAAAATATATTGATGTTGATGAATAAAGTACCGAACCTTTTTTCCTGTTGTTCATTATGTTTTTGCTGCTGTTATATTTTTAATTGTTAATTACCAAATTAAGTCACCAAATTGAAAAAAAAAACCCTAAATTTTTCTTTAAGCCATAATCGGTTGACTATCTATCTTTTTCGCAGAAATTTCAACAGATATATTCAAATTGTCAGGTTGACGAAGGTATCTTTACGGCATAAATACTTTACAGGCCACATTCTGTCTCCTAGATTATATGCTTGTAAAATTCAGTGCATATTTGTCTTTGAATTCACTTTAAATATTCTTCCATTTTTCTCCACAAATCTTATGGCAAGATCTTTGAGTACAGTTAATGGCTTGCTTGCGTAAATTACAAATGACTTCAGAAGGCCAAAAAGGTAAATAGAGTCATAGACCAATAAATCAAGGCAGAAAGATAAGCTAATTAATTAAGTTACAGCCCAGCCAGTATTATCGTTAGCGTATGAGATCATCTTGTGGGAACGAGAACTTTGTGCTTTACATTATCTAAATTGTTCAAATTTAAACTCCCCTGGCTTTGAGCCTTCGGCAAAGCTTCTGATAAGTCAAGCCTCTCCATTCTGTATAAGCATGAGGTACTGTCAGATCTGAAGCTCGAGGCTTAGGCATATTTCCAAGGGAAATTATAATGTTCATTGGGTTAGACTCCACAACATCCATAGAGAACCTATGTTAAAGGGTCTATTGGTTTTAGGTTCTATCGCAGAGCCAAACGGAGCGAGTCGGAAGCGCGTGCCACCAAGGGTACACTGTGGATACATCCCAGACGTAACCACAAAGTGCCCGTGGCAGCAGGGCTGTACCCTGGCTGAACCCCGCAGGATTTTTTAAAATAAAAACATCCAACGTCCTCTGCTCCTGCCCTACACATAATTGCAAGAACAATATCCATCACCCGCGTGCAAAGCTGTTGATGGTTACGAACTTGATCAAAATTTTGATGAGCGCAGTGCATTTTATCCGGATTTTAATGAAGATGTTTGTTCAAATTGCACAGCATTCGAAGCTGTTTGAGGAGCGGCGTCGTCCGCGGTTTTCGTTTACAAGAAATACAGACTAAAGCAAGGTCTCATGGAGGAAGCTTATTTTAAAATAGATGGTTCTATGTAGTTTAAGTTTAAAAGTTTAAGCTCTTAAATTTATGGACGCTGAAGGTCTCATGGAGGGGGCTTATTTTAAAATAGATGGTTCCATGTAGTTTAAGCTCTTAAATTTATGGAAGTCGGTGGTTTCAAATTTTATTATTTTGTATATTAATTGCACAAATAAAAAATTAAATTAAATTAATTGATGGAAATTTAAAATTTTCATATATTGATAAAGAGTAGAAAAATAGTTTAAGTTGGTAGAGCAATTTCTAGTCCCACCTCATTTTTCCTTAAATTTTCCAACTAAAAAAAATCTAATTAATCCTTTAGCTTTTTTTTTTTTTGCTTCATCAGACCTCTCTCCTTCAAATTAAATCCTAAAGCCCCCTCGTGCACCTTAATATTTATGTTTACTTTTTTTTTTTTTGTTGTGTTTGTTATTTTTTAAGTTAATTTTCCTTGGAAAAGTTAATATTAACTTTATTTATAACTTAATTAATATTTATAATATATATTAATGTTTTTAAATTATAATTCTATTTTTATTGCTAGGTTTAATTTTTTTGATTTATTGCATTGTAGTTAATTAAAAGTATTATAGTTAATCTATTAAGAATAATTGGGGAGGATGATAATATGTTTCTTCACTACACTATTTCAAAATTCAAAAGCTTGGAAGTAAAATAAACAAGTGTCACTAGTAGCAAGTACTTGTCTTTGTAGCATTACAATAATAATATTATGTTAGATGAGTTATGATATTATGATATAGTAATTCAAAGATAGAGTGGGCAATGGTTTAAGTCAAATAGATTATTGGAAGATTATAATTTTTCTAGGTAATGGCTTAAATTTGATTCCTAGAAAACAAAAACCTATGAATTAATATTAGGAATAGGATATGAATAAGAATATTAGATGAATAGAGGTTCATCCTATAGTATGGTGGTAAAGTGGTGGTGTTGTTGTGGTCACTATGGCTTAAAGTGGGGCTATTGTGATCATGGACCTTGTGTTGTTGATATTCATGCCAAATGACTTAATGCTTTAGATCTATTAATCATAGTTTAAGATTTAATATAAATTTAAAAAATTATAAATAAATAAAAAAGAAAAAACAATTTAAAATAGACATAAAGAAATCTAAAAAATAGTCTAAATTTTACACCAATGCTATTAAGATAAATAATTTTGAAACATTTTAAAGTTATAAATCTAACATTTCTATTTTACAAAATATAAATATTTTTTGAATATTAAAAAATAATGATTTCTTATTTGTTGTGAAATTTTTTATTAATAAGTAACTAAACAAAATTATTGAAATAAAACATTTTAACTAAAAATAATACTATTTAGATTTATTCAATTTAATAATTTAAATTTAAAAATAAATATTTTATAATTAATTATTTATAAAATTATAATTTATTTATTTATTTTAAAAATATTTACTATTTCAAAAAAAGACTTTGAGCCTAGAACAAATCTTTATCTTTGTCTAATACCTTATTATGCATAATTTAACCCTTTTGTTGAGTCTTTTGGTACTACCTCTATTTGGGTGAGATTCTCTAACCTTCCTTAGCATTCCTTGGAGTCCTCTAGCCTCTTCTTTATTGGAAACACCTTTGGCAAATTTATTTCACTAACAAATTCCAGTCCTCACTACTTTCACATGTATTTTGGTTGAATTAAATTTGTGATATAACTATCAGGATTCATCAGTGTAGTTTTACGAGTGAAACTATTTAATAACAATATCACAATTTGACAGGCTGTGGAAAATACCTCATACTTATGAACTAAATTTGTTCAAACAATTATCTTTGTTTGATATCAAAATTGGCAGCAAAATTTGGAATCAATTGGTGGACTACAGAGAACTAGCTTTTAAGTGAAGGAGGTATTATATAATGGACAATCTATATATATATATATATATATCAACAAACCTGCACCCGAATGGACAACTTGGTAGAGGACTAAAAACTTGGCTAATGATTGTTATTTTTTTCAATTTTCTTTTGAAGTTTTGCTGAACCGTAAAAACTAAACAATAAATATAATTTCTGAGTCTTCTATGAAGATTTCACCGACTGTAAGAAAATAGCCCATATAATTTTTCCATTAGGCCATAGTCGGCTTACGGTATGGCCTGGTAGCAGAAATTTGACTCAGATTATTCAATTTGCAGGTCATAAATGAATATAGCATAAATTCAAGTATCACTACTTCAGTTAACAAATCTCGCATGGCTTCATGACTACTAAATCTTTAGGTCTATAATGATCAAGTCTCTTTTTACATTCCTCCGGCAGGTAATCATGAATATTTTTAAAAACTTTTAAAGCTTGCTCTGTATTTTTCATTGCGTACAGCTTAATAAAGTTCTCTTGGGAATACCTTACATTATCATATTGTCATCATTCTTGAATTTTAATGCTCTTACTATCCATGAATTTACTTAAGATAAACTTCAGTGTCCAGAATTGAGCAAATAAATGCCGATTACGAAAACAGACCAAAATTTTTCCCGTACAGTCATTCGATTCTTAAATTTCAGAATTCGTCAAAATTTCAATTTACTTAAACAAACTTCAGTACGCGCAGAATTTGTGCAAATAATAATCGATTCCAAAATTGCAACGCGCCAAGCAAAAATCGCATAGAAAACATAAATATTTTTTTGCGATAACATTATAAATCCAAAGCATGATATAAAAGCCTTAGAATCATAGGAATTTTTTAGCAAATATTGGAAATGCACCTGTTGAAGATCTCGAAATGCTTCGCTGCAGGGAATTCCAGCTCAAGAAAATCAAATCAGCTATCAAACGCAAAACGCACACCTAGGAGAGCCTTCGAACGGGTTAAGGATATATTTATATCAGAAAAAGAAAGTGAAGAGGCAGGGCGAACCAAGAAATTCAACGCCAACTCAGCGCCAAGTAGTTTTCCTGTGAACGAATTGCTTGTTAAGCTTCTGTGTGTATGCCACGTGTTTTCCGCTTTTCCATTTTTGGACAGTAGCAAAGGATGCTTCATGAAACGCACTCCAAAAACATTCATGTAATCCATTGGCAGGGAGCCGGCAGGGTTCGAACGGGGTTGGCAGTAAAGCAACCGGCCACGATCGCCATATGTCGAGGGGCTGTGTGTCGAGTGGAAGCAGACAAGTGGGGACCCGCAGATCTATTTACTGTCATTTTCCTACGGCAGAGAGCAAAATGCTCGAATCATTCCTACAGTTAATGCGGAGTAGCGAAGTCGAAATTTACAATTGTCACATCCTCACGAAGCGTAACCAAATTTTCTGCTCAACCGACACAATTAATCTACGTTCGTGCATCCATTTCTAAGAGCTAATTGCCAGTAAAACATATGTCCGTTCAAACCGTGAGCAGCATTTTGCAGACAAATGGCGTAGCGTTTCGAAGTTTCATCAACCGTGGACTCGGTGAACAGGGTTCTACTGGCCGTGCGCAATCAGTTTGTAGTGGATGCAGAAGGCCGCGGGCAGGTAAAGACAAAATGAAGCGGGACCCTCGGAGGGAAGAAGCAGATAAAAGTGGGCACACATCAATTTGATTTATGTGGTTCAATGGGCAAGTTGGTAGTTTTTTTAACTAGAGGAAAATTTTGTTGGAGAGTTTTTTTTAGGTTAAATTTTAATTATTTGAAGATAATCTAAATTTACGATTTTTGTAAAAGTCAATAACGATTGAGAGTCTTCTTTTGAGGTTCATTTATTTTCAAATTCAATGAAAGATAAGAGATGGATACTCCTCCTACGGTTAGTGCAAGCTTAATTTCAATGAGGCATCCACTCTCATGTCTTTAATTAGAGGTATATTAAATTAATTATTTATTAAATTATTCCAATAAAATATAATATCAAAAGAGATGACTTATTATTTAATTAATTTAATAATAAAGTGATTTAAGTAACTTAAAAATAAAATAATAGAAGTCATTTGAGGAATAAAATAATATTTTTTTAGAAACTTCTTAAAAAGGCATTGAGAAATCTATTTAAGAAGTTGTTGGCTAAATATTTGGGGACACTTGATTTTGATTACATTTCTCATTATTTGCGTGATAAGGAGTTGAAGTTGCATGCTTAGCTCGCTCGAGAGTTTGAAGACTCTAGAGTACCAAATTCGGTTGTGAAAGATCAACCCTAGCTGGAGTTGTTGAGATATCCATCCAGGGTTTCTACATTGTACTTCATTGACGGTTGTACAAGGGTTTTCAGATTCTTTGCAATAGTTGTATTATTACGAGGATTGAGTTGTGCAATAGCTGAGGTATTATTACACTGATGCAATTGTTGGTTTATAATTGCATTTTCTGAGAGTTTTTATGAATGTGGCAGTTGATGTATTGTTGCATTCATTGGGAAAGAAGACTATTTCATATTTAATCGATATTTGCCAAATTTAATGGCCTTGGTCAAATTTGGTATTTCTAAAGGTGTGATTTCTTGAAGAATATTTCAGTTATTGGTAAGTTCGATTATGTGGAAAGACATTTCAGTTTGGTCATATTGATTCTCTTCTATTTTGGATGAGTTCGATTGTATATTGAAGCCACTAGAGACAAAGGCCCTTGCACAAAAGACAAAATCCTATCAAGTTATATTCATAGAAGAAAGTCCTCAACTAAAAGCATAGAAGTCAATTTTATTATCGCCTAAAAGATGACACTTCCAAATATTTGCAGATAAGACAAACTCAGGAGCTCTTTATTTGGCGTCAACTTATATCATAAAGGATTCATATTTTGGAGATCACGAGAGTTAAATATTAAAAGGTTCAATGGTAGAAAGGACAAATTCTAAAAGGATAAAAACCCGATAGACAAGTAGGGAGCTCTCCAAGCCAAATCGTGGAGTGTTCGAATTAAGACAAATAATAAAATACAAAGCAATTAGATATTAAGGAGATCAATGATATTGTGGGAAAAGACAAGAAAGATCAAACAAAGAAGACGTTTATCCTCATACTAACGGAAGAAGATGATAAAGTCTATTGAATATTATTTGACAATATAAGGTGGTGCTAGATCAAAAGTTGTGGTATATTGAAGTTCGAAGTCGTAGCTTTGAAGTATTCTGATTTGTGTGAAGACTTCATCAAGTTGGGAAGAAACGACATCACAGTAAGCCAATAGAACATGGTTGAAGGTGCTCCCAGTTGTTGCAAGTCACCAGATAAATACTTGCACTTGCATCTTGGGGTCAACCAACAATCAACGAGGAGGACAATTTTATTCATGTGACATCATAAAGGCATTGATTTCATGGGAGAAGTGGATCGCTCCATCCCTAGACCCTAGCCATTGGTTTTAGGTGGTATTTGGTGGAGGTTCGAGTGGGTTGCAATCTGTTTATTGAAGATTCCCATGGCTTCCAGAGATGTCATTATAAAGGCAGCTATTCATGCTTGAGAAGATATATATTTGCTGCTATAATCTTCAAGTTTTGTGTCATCACTAGCAGATCATTCTAGCTACCTGTATCAGGTTCATTTCATTGTATTCTCATGTTATATGCTTTGTAATCAAACTGTAGCAAATTGTAGCCATTAAGGACTTGCATAATCTTGTCATGATAGGGATTGGTAGTGGGAAAACCAGTCATTGTAATATGCTTGTTGAGCATGATAATTAGAGTTTGCAATCAGTCCATTTTATAACAGCATTGAATAAGAAGATTGAAGTTGAGTCTTGCATACCAACTGTTTGTAAAAATGGTCCATGGTTGTAGGTGTGCATTTCGCATAATTAGGCCATTTATATGCATTTGAATAACATAAAATACTTGCATTTCATCTTTGTTACTTTGTTAGACATCGTAGCAATCATTATCAAGCATTTCAAACATCTTTGTATCAATCAAAGTCAAAGCACATCAAACTGAAAACTCAAAACAACAAGTTCAAACTTCGTAAGACAATTGTTTGATGAAATGTCCAAGGCATAAAAAGGTGAAACAAGGTCATATTTTTCCAAGTACATTACATCCATGGACAATCTTGGTATCAATGGACAGTCCCCCTAGTGTTGGTGCAAGCTTAATTTCAATTCAAGGCATCCATGAACAATCTTGGTATCTTTGGGGTAGGGTGCATATTGAGAGATTTTAATTGGTGATGCTTCAAAAGAAATCGGTTATGGAACAAATAACAAAGCAAAGTCCCAAGCACTCCTTTTAGGCCTACAAACATGTTTTCAATTAAAATATATAAAAAAAAAGTGTAGATAGAAGGATATTCCATGATCATCATTAATGCCATTTGAAATTAAGGGGCCTAAAATTGAAAGATTAATAAAATTTTAAGTTAAATTTAACTCTTAATTAACAAATTGGATGCATGAACACCATCAAACATGTGTATAGGGAGGTGAACTATCATGTTGACTCCTTGGCCAATTTTGGCATAGATTATGATACATAATATATTATGGGAGATAGCTCAAAGTGATGGATGTGTCTATTAGAATTGTGAAAGTTACAGGCAAGAAGCAATATCAAACAACAAACAAGAACACCTTTCATGCACGAGTTGTAAACAATGATTTGATATTTTTTCAACAAGAAAAAGTTACAAGAGATGCCAAAAGCTTTCACTGAAATTTTGGAGAGCCCTGAAGAGGGATAATACAATGAAAGAGAGTGCTTATAAGAGAAAAAACTAAATGAGAAATGGATTAGATCATGACAAGCATCAACATCATGATGTAACATAATGGTCTAATAATAGTTCAATCTTTAATAAAAGAAAAAAAACACTCCTAAGTTTAGCTTAAGTACATAAAGTGAAATTAGTCTAATAATCAATTAAAAATTAATTAATTATCAGCTATTGAATGATTACTCTAACACTCCCCCTTAAGTGTAACTTAGGAAGTAGCTAAAAACTCTAGAAAACCAGTGTATAAAAAATAAAGAATGCATGAATGGGTCATGGAAAACAAGACTTGATGAGGTACCCATGTACAAACAATCTAATCTATCATAAATAGAGAAAAGGAGAAAACCTCATGGGAAAAATCCTCTACAAAAGAGAAAAAGCCTAATCAGTGAGTAAGAAGCCTCTAAAACAATGTCCCAAAAAGAATAGGAACATGAAGAGCATCGCTAAAGAACAAAGAAGTTGTAGAAAATTGTAGTATGATAATTGCTATAGTGTTGAAATGAAGAATCTCCTCTGAAATATATGATGATTAGGATCAAGAAGACAAGAATCTACGTCAATGCCCCAATGACACTACTAGAACAATGATCAAATGGAAAATAAAGATAAACATCTAGTAATAGAAGATACAAAATGGTACATGAATCTATATGAGTGGCCCCAACAACACTACTCAACCATGTAAGATGCAAGTTGAAAATACAGGTAGCAATAGTATGAAGAACATCAATCAAGTCAAAATAGAAGGTTACCTCCACAAAATAGAAATGCAAGAGTTTCCATATGATAAATGTTTCATCTCACCAAAATGCATGGGTAACTAATCATCGCATCTGCCTAGTACATAGGAATAAAAATTAGATACATAAATCACTCCAAATTGAAATCAAGGAAACATTAGCACCAATAGTAGAAACTCCCAAAAATGTGGATAAGGAAAGAGCCATGATAGGTCCACTGAATTTTTGTGTCACCTAGAAGTGCGTGAAGGAGAACCAAGAACATCTAAACGATCACAAGAAAGTGCATGCAAATGAAAAAGGGTGTGCAAACAAGGCACACATGCATGAGGAAAATCACTAGGCTTTGATGTTTTCATGGAAGAAACACTCACTTGAAAAAGGTGTGATGGAAAAACAAAGGCACTACATAACCCCCCATGGAACTCTATATCATAGTACAAGTATAAAAGGAACAACAAGATGTGCAAAATCCCCCAAAAAATATGTAAAACAATGGCACTTTATCTCAATGTGTCTACCAAAAAAAGTGCTTACAAACATGTCTACAATACCTAAATAGGACACAATGTTGGAAATACATGTAGATCAACTAAAAACAAGTCATCCCATGCAAACATAAATTTTTTAGGAGCTAAAACATCAAAGTAATTCACTAGAATGTGAACAAAAAAATTGAATAAAATTTACTTTGAGAAAAAATGAAAAATATGCATGAATAGTTGTGAAGATCTTTGAAAGACCTTTCCAACACCGCAAGAATCACAAAAAATAGAGAATTTGGTCAAAATTTGTGAGCTCGGGAGTGAAAATAGCACATCTAACTTTGACAAGATGTAGAATACACCAACAACAAAAAATGGTGTTGAGATCCACACCATTGGAAAGTACACGAAACTAGCTTTCCAATGATATCTCGTTCTTTGTAATGGGGGCTTGGAGGGGGGTCCTTAGGGCTTTTGTATTGCTAACATTGAACTAGTAGAATATTTTGAGGAATATTCTCTATGCCTAAAAAATTTGTCGGCTGATAAAAAAAATGTGTCAATGTATTCTCTACAGATTCTCAAAATATTTTAAAAAAATCCTTTCACTGTAAAATTCCCAACGTCACTGAAAACAATTATCAAAGCCGAAAAAGTAAGAAGAAGCGTGGGAATTTGTAAATTCCTCATACATTAGCAAAGGAGTTTAGAAAGAATCATCACCATTGCTTAAGAAGAGAAAGGGTTGTTGGGGGGCGCCACTTCACTGACCACTCCTCTAAGTAGTGTTGGTGTAACAACTAACACCTTTGGAGTGCAAGTTGGTACGTACAACTATGC
>VDFB02090397.1:0-27280 GCA_007258455.2 Sequoia sempervirens | reverse complement strand
ATATATATTCTAATGCGATGTTGAAATAGACATATATTTTTAGGTGATGTTGAAATAGACATATATATTTTGATACAATGTTGAAATAGACATATATATTTGATGTGATGTTGAAATAGACATGTATGTTCAAATTTGACATGATTTTTTTTTTTACTTACTAGACATTGGGACAACGTCTCTTCCAAGAGGGGAAGGATGTCATAACCCAATTTTATTGCATATTTATTATAATATGGTAAATTGAATTATTGAAGAAATTCAATATATATTAAATAGAAATTTTGGAATTTTTTTAAATTGAATAAAAGAAGTTGACTGATGTTGACTTTGTGAACTTTTGGAAATTATCTTATATGTTATCAAGAATTGAACGTTACTGATAAATTTACAAGTGCAAGTGTGTGCAGTTGTAAGGTGACAGGTTGAAGGATGAGAACATGGTTGAAGTAGGATTGTTTAGCCAGATCAAATGGTAATCCAATTGGAATCTAGGTGCACACACCACAAAAGGCATGATGATTTGCATTTGAACTATTTTACATATATAGAAGAACGTAATTTCATGACTTGAATTGTTTCAGTGATTCATGTATGTAAATAATTTCATATGTAAATAAATGCAATACATACATACATATATATATATATATATATATTATTTGAAAACATGGTAAATATGAATGAAATCATATAAATACATATATATATACTTATACATATATATCGCATTATTTAAATTCATATCAATTCAAATTCGATAACCGATATATTCTAAATCGATTGTTTTGAAATCAATGAGAAATCACGAAGGACGGAATACCAAGTTTAATGAAAATATTCAAAACCAAGTAGTGTTGACGATAAGGAAATAATTCCAACACCTAGAAACATGCAAAAGACAATGTTGTTTCCATTTTTGGAAGATACCCGAGCAAAAAAGCAGAGAGAAGAGAAGGAATTTGGGGGTTCGTAGGCAAAAAAAAAGCAAAAGAACTTGAGAAAGGGAAAAATCTAAGGGAAACATCACACAAGCTTGATTTGGAGGTAAATTAATTTCCTTCAACAATCGACTTATTCTTAATGCCATTATTGAAACATGCTTGAAGTATTTCTTCATTTTAATTGAGTGTTTTCATAGCACAGTAAAAATGTGAGTCATTGTAATCATATCATTTTTTTAGGAAATGGTGAAGCGTCAACCCAAGAAAAACATTCAGAGGCATCATGGTTACTAGTATGACAGAAGGCAGCAACCTTGATGGAATTTCAATAGAAGGAGGGGGAGAAATCTTCAAAATAACAAACGAAATGAAAACCTCCAGGCATGGCAGGCTCTGCCTAACTAGAACGTTAGAAATGGGGAAAATGGTGTGGATGGTCGCAAAGCTGGGCAGACTTTGGAAAATGTTGGAATATTTCATTCAATCTACTCAAATGGGCGAGTGGATTTCAAGTAGTTGGAAGGGAAGTTATGGCGACCAAAGAGTCAGTTAGAGAAAGGGGAACCAAGCCAGGTAACGCCAAATTTCCTACATACCACTATGGTCACCCTTCTGGTAGAAAACAAAGAATGGAATGATTCTGTGAGTTTTTTTAAGGCTCGTGCCTTTTTTATGAGGTGGGGTGGGAAATGGCTAGATTTTATTAAAGTCAAGGCATGGTGTGATAAAAACTGGGGTAAGGTCTGCGAGCTAAAAACCCTAGAGAATGGTTTTTATTTGGTAGTTTGCCAAACAACCCAGGATAAAGAATGGATTCTAAATAGTGGTCCATTTATGATGGAAGGAAGGGGTTTTTTTATTCTTGACTGGTCCCCAAACTTTGACCCCAACAAGGCGAAGACTGAGGAAGTGGCTATTTGGATTAGTTTGAAGAATCTCCCTCAAGAATATTGGGACTAGGAAACCCTACAAAACATTGGCAACAAAATTGGTGTTTTTGTGAAGTCAGAGGTAGCTGTGGAAAAGTCAGATTGCAACATGTTCCCTAGGATTTGTATCTTTAGATAGATAATACACCCTTTACCTAAAATGATAGAGCTAAAGACAGGGGAGGGTTTATGGCATCAAAAGTTGGGGGTGGAGGAGGCTATGGTCTCTTGTAAAATATGTTTAGGGAAAGAACATCTTGAGGGTCAATGTCTTTCAGAGGCGAAAGGGAAAGGTTCAACACAAAATCTTCTAGCTGAGGAAGTGGTGGCCTTAACGGAAGTCATTTTTAGGGAAGAATGGTGGTTTTCAAATGAATGGGGATGTCTTGAGAGTTTTGAGAATGTTCTTTCTTTCTGCAAGTTGATGAAAACTTAATCTGGGGTATGCATAGGAATGGCCTTATTCATGAAAATGAATTTGTGAAAAGGCCTCAAGAAATGGAGCTTGGAGAGTTGAAAAATTGTGGTGAATCTGGCTTTAGTGAAAGTGCAGAGCAAGAAATGTGTGTGGTGACTCCAGAAGGATGTATGGGGGATATGGCTCATCATAGTGGTGGAAGTGTTGTCTTGAATGAGCATTTTGTTTCTTCCCTTTTTCTGGAGGAGCTAACTAGGGGACAAAATGTTCGGTCAGGGGAAGGCAGGCTCAATCTAGAGGGGCCAAAACAAGGACACTCACACTCTCCAAACAAAAAAGAGAGTTCAAATAAATTTTTGTATGGTTGTGAAGACAAACCTAAAGAAGAAGTGCCTCACAAATCGTCAGGAGTTGATAGACTAGGTCTGGAAGATGATTCAAAGCTTTGTGAGGACAATAGCCCTAGAGATAATGAAGATATTGTCTTCAAGGACATCCCTATTTCACCTATTCAGAACCTTGAAAGTGCCTTTGATGGAGTCAGAGATAGTGGTGGGGCCATGGAAGATTTAGAATCTAATATGGCATCAAATGAGGAGCATGGTGGTGAAGACTTGTTGGGTTTGCAAGATCACTTAGGAATTGTGGAAAAGAGAACAATAGAACAATCCTTAGCACTAATTAATAAGGAAAAGATTGGGGAGAAGAAAAAGCATGGTCCTAAAACTAATAGGATGCACCTTGAAATGGCTAGAAATGCAGCTAGTCAAGGAAAATTAAGATCGGGAAAAGGCTATGCCTTTTCTTGACAGCCATGAAAATCCTTTTGTGGAGTGTTAGGGGCTGCAATGTTCCTGGCAAAATATGTTTGATCAAAAGATGTTTTGATCAAACGAGGTTGGCTTTGGTTTTACTACAGGAAACTAAAATCAAGGAACAAGGTTTTGAGTTATTCTCTCAGTGTTTTAGCAGGTGGAAGTGTTGCCTCTTTGGTGTAGTGGGTGCTTCATGTTGGAAATAGGACGCCATTTAATTGCAAATCCTAAACATTAATTATTTCATGTATCTCCTATATTCTTGGAATGTGTTCAACAACACTAAGATTAGGATGAGATTAATTATTTGGATGAAATAAATCATGAAATTGACATTTGTAGTTATTCCTAAATAATAGGAGCATGTGGGTGCACACATGGTAAGGTGAAACTCACCTTGTGTTCAATTAACTATACGGAGTAAGAGTTAACACTTCTGAATGCATGCAAAGATCCTAGGAGTTAGGATTTGATGTTTGCATGTTTGAAGTCCAAATAGTTCTCGCATTAGTTCACCAGTTCGGCCCAGTTACCGGCCTTTAGTTTAGTTCGGGCCGTAATCATTTAGTTTAGTTTAGTTCAGGTTATGGTTTAGTTATCTTCATTGCATGCAAGTGCATGTTGCATGCATGTCGGCTTATTTTGAGTTGCATGTAGTTAGCTTCAGTTAACTTGGAATGCATGGCTAATAACATTGAGTTGTATGACAGATAACAGGACTACCTCTAGTTAACAAGGGATGACCATTCTTTAGGAATGGTGTTGAGTAAATGTTTCAGCTTAACTAGAAACCACTTGGAGCCAACTTGGGCACTCCAAGATTCTTTTTTGGAATTAACTCCAATGCATGATAAGATATTTCTGAAGGCTTTGTTAAGTGGGACCCTCTTGTGGGAGTCATCTTTGAGGAAGAGCTTTGTAATCATCACCAAAGTAAAGGATGAGTTGTAGCTTTAGTTTGGGACACCCAAATGGGTAAAGCACATGTTCTAAGCTTTGGTCTTCACGGTAGAACTCAACTTGAAGCAATATGGCATACCTTTTAGGGGTAGGGCTTGTGCATTGTAATTGTAACTCATGTTGAGTTTACAAAGCTAATTAAAGCCTATTTATCTCAAGCAAGTTGAATAGAGTTGTGATAATTGTTATTGCAGGTTGTGAAGAAGATTGGTGAAGACAGAAGAAGCATTCTCAAGCAAGAATTGGAGCTATTGTAATTCAGAGATTGAATAATAGAATAATTCTTGGTTGAGTTTTTTCCCGAAAGGGTTTCTCCACGGTATATCTTGTGTGATCTTTCTAATATCTTGTCTAGTTCTTCTATCAACTTCTCTCTTCATTCTACAGCAGTAAAATGAATTAATCAAGATAATCACCCACAAAGAATATATGTAACAAAGAAAGAGCATACTTAGATCAGCAATATTAAAGTTTTACAGAGTATTAAGCTAAGAAAATACCTCATTTTTCAACACTTCAAGGGGACTTGGTGTCCTTTGGGATGAGGCTCTTGTTGATGTCTGGGTAGTAAGGCAAGATAGATGTTGGCAGTGGGTGTGTGCTGTTTCAAAATAGCTTAGGACAAGCTTTTTTATTCTCAATATTTATGGTCCCACAACCTCAGCTCAGAAAAATGTGCTTTGGAGAGAACTCTCCTCTTTTCTAGATAGGGAGGATGGCAGAATGTTTTTTTTGGGTGGAGATTTTAATGCCATTTTGAAGCCTTCTATAAATTTGGGGGTATATGTTGGGCCAGCCAAAGCCAAAGGGATTTCAGTGATTTTGTTGTAAACAATGGTTTGATTGAACTTCCTTTTAGAAATGGGGAGTTTACCTGGATGAATAGGAGGGGAGGCTTTCTTAATATTGCTGAGAAGTTGGACCATTTTTTCTTGGCTGGTGACTGGGCTGCTCATCATTAGTCTTGTGAAGCAGAGATTATTCCTATAACAGGGTCTGATCATTATTCGGTAGGGCTGAGAATTCAAAAGGAGGCCACTCCAGATTGATGTCCGTTCAAATTTGAAGCAATGTGGTTTCAGGCTGAAGGTTTTAAGGATTTAGTGGCTGATTGGTGGAGAAATGCCCCTAAAAGGAATGAAAATAAAGCCTTTATCTTCTTTAAGAACCTACAATTTCTTAAAGAATAGATCAAGAGATGGAATAGGGAATCCTTCAAGAATGTCTTTGCAGAAAAAACTAAGGTTGGAGGGTGAATTGAAGGCTCTACATACAAAAGTTATTGAGAGGGGAATGTTGGAAGAGTATTTTGAATTGGAAAAGCTACTAAACAAAGAATATTCTAAAACTTTAGCGCGAGAGGAAGTGTTTAGGAAGTAGAAATCGTGTGAATGTTGGTTAAAGGAGGGAGATAGAAACACAAAGTTTTTCCATAATTCTGTGAAGGTGTGCAGAGTGAATAAGAAGATTTTTTCGATCAAGGACACGGTTGGGAATGTTCTGAATGAAATGGAGCAAATAAACAAGGAAGCAATAAGTTTTTTCTTTGGTATTTTCAAGGAGGATTATGTTGTTGAAGGTCCAGTTTGGAATATCTTAGATAATATTCCATTTTCAATCTCAGAGGCTCAAAATGTCATGCTAATGGAGAAGGTTTCTTTAAAAGAAGTTAAAAAGGTTGTTTTTAGTCTAGGGGGAGACAAGGCTCCTGGACTGAATGGCTTCCCCACATGTTTCTTCCAAAAAATTTGGGATATTTTTTCCCAAGATTTGTGGGAAGTAGTTGAAGAATCTAGAAAAGGTGGCTTCATTCTTAAGGATTTGAACAACACTTTCATTGCCTTAATCCCTAAAAGGTCAGTTGCAAATTCTTTTGATGATTATAGGCCAATTTATTTATGCAACACAATTTATAAGGTTATTTCCAAAGTGATTGCAAATAAGCTAAAAAAGGTGTTGCATTTAGTGATCTCTAATGAGCAGAGTGGTTTCTCACTGAACAGGTCTATTTACGAAGGTGTGATAGTTGTTCATGAGGCCATCCATTCGATAAGAATGGCTAAACTAGAGAAGATGATGGTGATGTTAGACATCAAAAGAGCCTATGATGAAGTCAATAGGGGTTTTCTTTTGAAAGTTCTAGAGAATTTTGGTTTCAACAAAGAATGGGTGGCATGGATTTAAAGTTGCATATGTACCCCTCGCTTTCCTATTTTAGTGAATGGCAACCCTCAAGGTTTTTTTGAATCTAGTAAAGGGGTCAGGAAAGGTGATCCCATTTCTCCCTTTCTCTTTATTATTCTTGTTGAATCTTTGGGGAGGTTGATTCTAAGAAGCAAAGTAATGGTACTTGGAAAGGAATTAAAATTGTTGAGGGTGTGGACCCAATTTCCCACCTTCAATTTGCGGATGATACATTCTTGTTGGGGGAAGCCTCCCTTAGAGAAGCCCAAATTATGAAAGAGTCACTTGATGATTATGGGAAAGCCTCTGGACAGTGTATTAATTGGAGAAAGTCAAAAAAAAAATTCTTCCATACTCCCATTCCTAAATAGTTGGAAATATATAGGATCTTGGGGATGCGATCAAGATCCCTTCCAAGCAAGTATTTGGGCATTCCTCTCTTTGGAGGAGCCAATAAGGCTGGTGTGTGGAAAGATCTAGTTGATAGTTGTCTTAATAGGATGGATGGCTGGAAAAGCAAATGGCTCACTGTTGTTGGTAGAATTCTTATGTTAAAATCTGTTATTTTGGCTATACCGATTTTTTCCATGATGTGTTTTAAAATCCCTAAGAAGGTGGTTAGAACTACCGGGTAGCGTATGAGGAAGTTCTTTTGGAATGGTGCAAGTGAACAAGATAAAATTCCCTTGTTAGCATGGGAAAAAATATGTCGCACCAAAGAAAAAGGTGGGGCTAGGTTGAGAGATTGGCATCTAATGAATGAAGCTCTGGGTGCTAAGTTGGTTTGGAGTATCTATTCAAACCCTAATCTCTTATGGATTAAAATTTTGAAGGCCAAATATTTGGATGCAATAGATGATCATAGGATTCTAACAATTCAGAATCTGCCAAAAGGTTCTACTATTTGGAAATTTATTGTTTCCTGCAGACTAGTTATAACTAATCATGTTTCTTGGAAAATTGGAAATGGCCTTAATGCTAAGTTTTGGGATGATTCATGGAATGGATATCCAATTCTGCGTGAGGAGGAGGGGGTGCAAGAACTAAGGCAATTTTTTATGCAAAGGTGGGTGACAGAGTCCATGATTATACAGAACAAAAATGGGGCCCTTTGGTTCAAGAATGGGGGTGGAAGGAGCTCTCAATTGAGGGGCTTTCAGATAATCAATTGGCAAAGATGAAGGAAATTTTCAAGAATAGACAAGTTTTTCTCTCAGATAATGAGGAAGGGTGGTTTGGTGTGGCTCTATGAATGGGGCCTACTCGGTTAAGGTTGGATATTAACTGTTGGATTCTTTAAAGGGAGAATATTTTTGGGAAAATAAATTATGTTGGAGCAAAGACTGCTTACCCAAACCAGGAGCCTTTTCTTGGTTGGCGGTGAAGGGGAGAATCCTATCTGGTGAATGGAGGAAGAGGCTTGGGTTTGCTAGTCCGACAAAGTGTGTTTTGTGCAATGAGGCAGAGGATTCAATTGACCACCTACTCCTCCAATGCAAATTTTCCTCAGAATGTTGGGAATCTTTAAGGATGAAGCTTGGTTGGCATGGGCCTCTACAAAATTCTTTGAAGGAGGTTTTTGAGAGTTGGCCCAATCCTCTCAGAAAATCCCTTTTTTCAAGCGTGTGGGTTGTTAGCCCTTCAATAGTAATCTAGGAGATATGGAAAGAGAGAAACATGAGGAATGTTGAGGATAAGAAAGAATCCTTGAATAGGATTTTGAGTAGAATTGATCAGTTGCTAGTGGAAGGAGTTAGTTCAACTGCATCTCAAATTCAGTTACAGAAGTGTCCCTTTTCATTGGAAGACAGCAGGATTCAGAGTGCTTGGTCGGGGATCAAGATAAGACCTTTGAATTCAGAGGAGGATTTCAATGTGAAGAAGGTGGGGGTAGATGTTGTGGTTTGGGAAAAACCCCCAAAAGGGTGGCACAAAGAAAAGTTTGTGGGGCTTCCAAAGGCAACCGGGAAGTTAGGAAGTTACACCTTGAGGGGGATTCGATGATAATCACCCAAGCTATAATTAACGGTGGGGCCATTTCTTAGCATCTATAGGCTTTTATCAGGTTGATTCTAAAGGAGCTTGAATATTTTGATGAATTTAAAATTAGTCATATCCGATGAGCTAGCAATGGAGAAGCAGATAGGTTATCCAATTGGGCTATCTCTTTTGGTACCATAGGGGAAGTCTGAGTGGAAGATTTCCATCAGGAGATCTTTTTGGATGAGATGGTTTAATTATTACTCTATTTGATGATGCTTTGGGGCTTCTTTTCGGCTACGGTGAAGGTGATGTCACTATTGGTGATCGGTGGTGGCTACGTAGTAAAAGTACCAACAGTAAAATGGCCTTGGGATTTTAACATCTTAGGAAGGACTCTTGAAGGAGCTGGATGGAAAAGGTCTAACAGATCACTATCCTTTTCTAAGGACAAGAGGGAGTGAATTTGTCCCTTGTAGATTATGAGAATCCCAAACACATTTGAATTAATTTCGTTCAGGAAGATTTGGCGGTGAAGGTAGTTAATGCAGTATTTTAAGTGGGAACAATTGGTAGGGTGATAGGTCCAACACGAGTGAGGTGGCTTTTAAAGATAGCAATGGGTGGTGAATGGCCAAAGTTGGCAAGGGAAGTGTTTGGAAAGCGCATTTCTATGAAAAAATGGAAGCCATGTATGGTTTTTCAAAGCAATGCCAACAAAAAGGTTTCTTTGGCTCGGTGTTAGCTTTCAGGCTGAAATTCTTGCTGAAAAATCCACATGATGAGGTGATTGAAGCAGTTTTGGAGACGTTGGGTGTGCAGTTCATGGAAGCGAAGCACAGAGGTAGGATGAACATGAATATAGCCTTGATGATTTTCACCTGGGGCCTTGAGTTGAATGAAGACATTACAGTGACTAAATGAGTTGTGCAGTCGCTTTTTGAGGAGGACCTACTCATGGGGATGGAGTCTTTCCTTGAATGGGTTGTGCCAGAAGTTGGATATGATGTTTCTGAAGGCATAGAAGATATTGATGAAGCCATGGAAGAGGGGTTGATTTCATTTGTGAGGTGGCATAGGAGAATTGATAGTGATGCATATAAGCTAGAAATTCTAGCTGCATGGGAGAATCTAAAAATGGTCTTGCATCAGCAGGAAGCTATAGCACGGCAGGGGGAAGTCACCATTCCCCGTTAATTTCCTAGGAAGAAGCGGTCTGAAAGGAGGAGCAAAGCTCAGCGAGAGAGGGCAAGAAGAGGTTAATTTTAATGGACACAGTGAAGGGATCTTTTTCTAATGGGATAATTTTTTTGGAGTAGCGCACTTTGTTTGTGATGGGGAAAGCGACATTAAATTTTTGGAACCAAAGATGGAAGCGACGAGGCGTATCGAGGACAGAGGTGGGAAGAATGGTTGAAGTAATTTTGAATTCGCGGAGGATCACGTGCTTTTTGTGTTTTTTGTAAATGAAAGACTCTGCTCAAAGGTCACAGGTTTAGAATTGCTACATAATAAATTACTTGTGCTAGAAGTTTGTAAATGGCCTTTATGGTGAACCCGATGGCTTTAAGTGATAGGATGTAAATCTTGATATTTTATTTTGGCTGGATGGTGAAATGGGGTTTGAAGGTTAGGTTGGGTGTTTAGGGTTTAGGTGTTGGAGTTCCTTTTAGATAATGTAATGAATCTTTATGATATAAATAAAATTAAAACCATTATTATTGACAAAAAAAAATGTGAGTCATTGTTCTGTGTTTGAATCGACCTTGAGCCGAATGCATGAAGTTTTTTCAACCACCTTGTGGAGGTCGCATGGTCTACGCCCTACTTAGTATGGAAAACATAAAATTTTAGAGCCTTCACGACTATTTGTAGAGCTAGGTCGAGGCTCGAGAACCTTAAATAGTTCATCCATCATCTCTATTTTGCACGATGATGCTTAGCCTTGTGAAGGCTATCAAAATTTATTCTAATTGACTGTGTTTTTTTGTAAAGATTATTCTTTGAAAAAGGATCGAATAATGATCTTGTGGGAGGGGCATGATTCCCTATATTTCATTTGTATGCTCGTTATCGGATGGATCAATAACAGTAAAGGGGCTTTATCAAATGCTTTTAGAGATTTGCATATATATGTGTATTGTTATTTTATGTGCAGCTAACCTCATTCGATAGGAACGATGGAATGATTCTAAGTTTGAGAATCACCAAGCCTTGCTTGGGTCGATATAAAAGATTGACGGGATGATTCTTGAATGTGTAAATGGTACAAACATAAGTCTACATGTTGGATATTACCGCATGCATGGTGTAAGCCAGAAATCCCATATGGGTAATTTCAAATATAACTCTTGATGCTAAGAAAGAAATCACCCAACCTATAAGAATGGTTGAATCCAAAGCAACCTAAGAATATTTTGTTGTGGTCTAAATAGGCATGAGTATTGTTTAGAACCTAAAACTTCTATGCCTTTCTCTTGATCAAAATATTTGCTTAGGTTTTTCATCGACAAACATGTCAAACTTATTTTTCTTTATAATATTAAAGTTGGTCATCAAATTTTTAGTGATGAAAGTGTCCAAGATTTGAATATTAGGAATTTTGTTTTCATGTATGGAATTGGGTTATTTGATTTGTTAGAGAAATATTTTGGCTAGCATGAAATTGATAATGAGAAGTTGTAGACAATATTTGTTATTGGCAAAACAACATTATTATTTAGTTCATTGTGGAAAAAACCGATTATGTTTTAAAAAAGTGAACATTTATTTGTAAAGTGATCATTTAGCATGTAAATAGCTTGATATTAGCATTGAGTAACTGCAAACAGTGTATGTTCTGTTGGAAAATGATATTTTCTATCTTTAGATGTAACTGTTTAGTATGAAATAATATTGTATTGATGTAAATAGTGAATAATCTATTGCAAACAACACTATTTTGTTGTTGAGCTATTCTTGTAACTAAAAACAACCTTGCTCATTAAACTATTTAGTTGGAACAACTTTGAATAGTTGTAAACAGTGAACGTTCTTTAAGAAACAACTTGCCTTATAACTATTTAGTAGGAAATAGTACAGGTTTTGTTTAAACGATAAATGTTCATATGTAAACAACAATGTTAGAGTATCACAATTTTGTGTGAATGCAAAAGGAACAATAGTATGTGTGAAACTGTTAACATAAACTTGTTTTGATTCTTTATTTTTGACAAAATAAATGTCAAATGGAATATTATTATTAAATGATTGCAATCTGAATTAATGATTATTTCAGAATGTATGCACAAATTATAAAACTTAAGTAGGCACATATATGTGTATGCACATAAACTTCATCTATGTACATACACATACTTGTGACATACCTTCCTTTTTTCTTAGTTCATTTTTAATTGGAAAATGCTTATGATGAAAAGTATATAATAGTCATAAGAATGATATGATTGATTGTTGAATTACTTATTGAATCATAAATCTGATTTCTGATTAGAGAGTAAATTAGTAATCTGATTCTTCTTTTGAAGACATGTGTGAAAGAATATTCTAATACTTGAATGGAACAGTGATACCTTCGTTGACTAAAGCACCTCAGGGTAGATGTTGTTAGAGGGTAGATAGCTATTATGAGATGTTGTATAGTACAAAGTTACCTTCTAGGATGGGTGCTAAAATGGAGTTTAGAGAGTATATGTTTGCTTTACCAAAACCTATTGTTTGTTGTTGTTGCAACACATTTATTGTGCTTGGCCAAGCAATATAGTTCAATTGTATGTATGAACTCTGTGATATCACTCTCCACCATTCCTAACATAGATCTTGCATTTTCTTTTCTAACTTGTACATAGAAATTGCATGTTGATGTATGGGCATGCACTAGATTCCACCTTGGAGATTATTCTCTTGCTAAACTTTTTTGTGCAGGGTCGAGTGCATTCTTCAAGTTGGAAGAATTATGGGGAAGCGTAAGCTTCGTGGTTGGGTGGTAAAGTTCTTCAACCATGTTCTCATCCACTAGTGGAGGCAAGCATCAGAGAAGAACCTTAGTTGTTCACAAGACTATTATAGTCTAAGATGTAACTTGATGTAATACATTCAAGTATTTGATGTAAAGTGTACAATGTAATGACTTTGTGGCCTTAGGAGCCAAGTCAAACCTGATATTGTAATTTGACTTTTGAAGTGAATATATGAATCATTGACTCATTTTAAATGGACATGTGTAGCTATGATTGACTTTATCCACTAGTTATGTCTTTTTAATTTGGGATATATTCATGTGTCAAATACAATAATGTTAATTAAGTAATAATTTAGGATGGTTTATTACAAAAAGTTGTGTGTGTCGCTTTGTAGTAAAGCAGGGACATCGATCGCACCACCAAAATGAATGCATCACTATAATGAAAATATTGATGTTAGTCAAAAACACGTTAGCATCGCTTTATTAAATATGTGTTGAAAAAAATAAAATATGTGTCGCTATATTTAAGTGAAAGTACGGTGTTGTATAGCGATGCATATCAGATGCATCATTGGAGCCACCAAAAGCATCGTTGTATCTGCAAACTCAAGAACACAAGAATCTAACTAAGAGAAATTCATCAGATTCAATTAATATAGCCCTCCTTCTAGCACCAAAATGTGACCATAATGTGACCATAGTCATAGTATAGGTTAAATACCCTAGATCCTAATGAATTTAAGCATTATCTAACCCTCTAAGCTACAATCTCAATGAGATATTCGCAAGCATCAAAAAGCTAAGAAACCATTTAACTAAACACAAAATGAACATGCAAGATTAAAAGAAACCTATTCTAATACTCCAAACTTTATCCCATTGGGGGAGTGGTGTCGCATTAATGTGAAATGGTGACCCTTTCCCAGTCCCTTGGATAATATGAGTCGTTCCAATTGATTTTAATGATGAAAACTGATGAAACTGATGAAATATGAATAAAACATGGATGCAAAACTAGTTTAACATGATGAAAATGAGTGTTAAATGCTAAAATGTTTGATGGAGATGGATGCAAGCTACACTAAATGGAAAAGAAGTTCAAAGATGCAAGCCATGGGTGCAAACTAAGCTAAAATGGAAGCCATTAATGGATGCTTAAGCTAATATGGATGAATATTAAGCTAAATGCTAACAAATACTAAATGTGGATGTAAATGAGTATGAATTTCAACAACATTAATTTTCTCTGAAAAGGTGGATCCATTTCTCTCCAAATGGTGAAGTATTTATAGGAGAGAAAATGAAGAATCAAGGGCTCAAATCGATTTGATAAATCAATGGTCAATATTGAATGAAGGGTTGAAACATGGATCAAGGATTCTCATCATTGGATGAGAATCAAAGATCACATGGATCAAAGAAAGCATCAATGGATGAGAATGATTCAAACACACTTTGTACCAACTTTGAAAGTTTGTTTCAAAGTTTGTCAGGAAAGAATATTCCATTTTTGGAGCCAAATAGAAGAATATTCCTTTGGAATATTCCCTATGCAAGTGGATGGGTGAGAAAAAGAGTAATTAGTAATTAAAACTAAGTTTTAATTGTGTAAGATGAGGAATGTGAGGATGACCATTAAATAATTAATTAATTTAATGAAAAGGGGGTTACAAATGACATTTAATTAAATAATTTAGGATTATTTAATTAAATGAGAGGACTTAGGGGGTTTAAATTAAATAATTTGATTTACTCAATTAAATAGGATGATAGGTGAAGGTGAAAGGGGGTGAATTAACCTAATTAAATCAATTAGATTAATAGATGAAAATGATGCATTTAATTAAATAACTAGGCTTATTTAATCAAACAGGTGAAAAGAGGATGAATTTTAGGATGAAATGATGTTAGTGATCAAATTCAAGTGTGTAATATCATTCGGGACATTTTTAAGTGTCTACAAACATATTAAAAAAAATTGAAAAATATATGGTGCACTAGAGGAGAGAGTCCACTTCAAAAGGATATAATTTTATTTTTGAAAATGATTAAAAAAATAGATAATAGTTGACATCAAATTAAAACTATCAAATTCTGACAAGTTTGATTTTAAAATGTTATTACAAAAAAAATATACATCAAAATTTCAATTTTTTTCCAAGCACTAGATATTGAAGTTACCTATTTGGAGAAAAAAAAATAGGGGAAAATGAAGTTTTTTTTAATTTGTTTCTTGATGTCAAGTGAACATCACTTTTTCTTGAAATTTTTAGCATTCCAAAATCTGCTCTTAAATTGATAAAAATATAATCAAAACAATTATTAAAAAATCTAAAAAATTACAAGAATAAACTTCATCAATATTTCTACATTTCATTAGTTTACATCATTTTGAAATTCAAAACATCAATACCACTTTGATGTGGTTGAAGTTCATAATGTTTTTGTTGTTGACCGATTCCTTTATAAAGTGTGACACATGTTTGTTCTTTTACCCATGAAAGACCCTTAGTTATATAGCCAAGGTGAGACATAGGATTAGATGAGATCATGACAAGTGTCTTAGTCCTATGTCATGAGACAAATAACTCATCAAATATTAAATGACCTAAGAAACAAATATTAAATGATATGATAAGATAAGATGTCAACTAAGACTTCTAGAAAGATTCATACGACCTAAGTAAACTTAACATGTGAATAGGACCTACTAGGTGAACTAGTTAGGAATGAAATCTTATTCACACCAACAATTATTAAGTAGAATCTAATTTTCTAAAGTAAAATAAAATCTAATGGTCTAAATATCTCAAGAAAAGATCTAGTAAATTAGGTTGCTTGAAATATGTAGAAAGTGTGGATAGTTCACTACCCTTTATCTAACACTTGAATCTATGCACAATAATGGATAATTTATTGAATTCTTTCTAACCATGTAGTCTATTTTGAATGAAATTCGTGTCAAGAATAAATTATTTTAATTATTATTTCACACTACACTTAAAGGAAAAAGATGTCATTACATCTTTCCTTGCAGAGCTTCTAATACCTACTTATAAATCTATGAAACATTTTTTACTTTTAAAATGGACCCTTTCAGTATCTTTCTAGGGGATAACACAAACAACTAAAATTATGTTCGTCTTGTGTAAAAATAGTTTAACTCTTGAGCTAATAACTTTAGAAGAACTGATATAATTGGTCAATCTTCATAATGTTTAATTTTTTGAAGGAGATTTAAATTGAATATTATTTGTGGGATTTGATAGAGAATGCCCCTAGAGCTTGGTAGATCTTGTTGAATGAGGAGAATTAAACCATCTCTCATTGGTTTCACCTATTTCTAATTCATTTTATTATAAGAGTTTATCTTTGATAGTTTTCAACTTGCTGTACCTCAAAGGTTATCTTGTAAGGAATCCCCTAGAAAGGACTATTAATACCAAATAAGAAAAAAAACTCCCCAACAAGACCATCACCAAAATATTCAAAAGGGGAACAATCATAAGAAGCCTCATTGCTTGATCCTCCTCACCCTCAATCATCTAATAATGATGTTCAACCCTAACCCACCAAGTAGCCTACCTTCACTAAGGATCCAAATGAGAAAGCTTAGGGAAATTTGTTGCTAAATGGGTAGTAGCAAAATAAGATCGACATCTAAAGGCCAAACCTTCGTAGTCTATTTTTTTAAAATCCCATTTCCCATTCTTAGATGTATTTATTCTAGTAATCATTTCATAAAATCCATCCCAATCAAAATTCCAACATAGGTAAAATGTGTAAACACTTGTTTAAGATCTCAAATAGAAATAAGATTCTTAGGGAATCTCTAATGGATAAAAGATGAACGTCCTCAAACCAAAATTGTAAGGATAGTTTATGAAGCATAACACAAGTTAGAGAATTAGGAAGGGATACAAACCAAGGATTGAAATTTTTGAACCATGGTATCATACCCAAATAAGCCTTCTTCCAAAACCAAGGACCACCTTTAAGAAAAAAATCCCTATTTGTAGGGTATTATACACTGCCAAGAATCATCCCTTGGTGCAAAGGAAAATGAAAAAACTACATTTCACTAGGGGGTTTTAGTGATGGGATAATCAATTATGCAATTTCACCATAATAGACCTAAAATTAAGAAATTTGCACACCAAAAGCTATCTATTGTAGTGAAATTTCATTCTTAGCCACCTCTTCTTTGAAATCCATTGTTAACACATGCCAGTCTTGAAATTATTGTAAGCCATGGTTGCCTAATTATTATTTTATAGGTTTATCTTATGTCATAAAACCACACCTTCACCACTATCCACTTTACTAGATTGCTCTTCCTTGTAATCATCTTGGGATTGTGATATGGTAGGGTTTGAAGGCAAGTTTGTAGAATGTTTTGGATTAGTATATTCTATCCTATATCATGGATAGGAGGGTGAGAGGAGAGAGGTGATACCAAATGCAATATGGTCAAATTACCACTAATCATAGAAGCTTCCTCCCTATCTAGATCATATACAAAGATCTCACCTTCAAACTATGTGTTTTGTAATGCTCTAGCCAGTACAATTTCCTTGAAAGAGTAGAATATTTTAGGAAGCAAAACCATCATATTTATTTATTAAAATCTTTAAAGATAAATCATTCCTCTTTCTTCAATTAATGATTACCCTTTCTTTTGATAAGCTCATGCATTTCCATGGACTGAAAACCCGCTATTTTTATGCCTCGATGGAATGGGTCCCAACATCGAGTCTCCTAATGCTTGCTTTAAACTAGACAAGCCTTTCCTTACAAAGGTCTTTTGTCACTACATCATGATACCATATTTAAGGAGTGTCTCATATTTTAGGGCATGTCTAGGTCACTTGCTTTATAAAGTGTGTGCAACCCTACTTTCTCCCCCACCCTTTCATAAGTAAATTGAACACAATGAATAGAGAAAATCCTTTCAATTTCAAATTCAACAGTATTTTGAATAATTCAAATTTATCAAAAAGAAATAAATAAATCTAATTAATAATTAATCTATTTAATTATGGGGGTGAGGTCTTGGTTCAATTGGCTAAAGCAATCTATTGCAAGCAAGAGGTCATGAGGTCCAGTCCCCTCGTCCTTGTTGTATTAGAGGGCATGTCGCACTAGTGTCATCAATCATACAAAATTGTTTACCAAGCGCACTATAGTTTATAAGGGGGGTTACCTGATTCCTATAGTCTAAAAAAAACTATTTAATTCTCATGATATTCTAACTTATTAGGTGCTTTTAATTTCCATAACACACCACAAACTCAACATACCATAGTACTATTTTGTTCTAAACAAGAATGCATACAATTCAATATTTGAACAATTAAATCATATATTTATCTATGCAAATATATCAACCAACAATAATCAACACATGCATTTATCGAACAATTAATGTTAATCATATAAAATAATATCCAATGAAATAGCCTCTCACATCCAAGTTATAATGGAACAGGTAATTCAAAAATAAGTCAAAGCATCAAAAGAATTCTTAAAATATAATATTTATAGAAATATAGTATTTCTTGGCGATAAACAAATTATAGGGTTACTAACAACTTTGAATTGGGTCAAGGTTGCAAGACAACCTTGATCTAAGCAGAGAAAACACTAATTTGAAAACTAAAACTAATCTAAGCAAATATTAAAAAAAATAGATGACAAACAAAGTTTAGGGTCAATAAGTGTGCTAAATCAAAGGAAATCATGTGGTAAGATTATGCACTTAAGACACCCACACAAAATGGTATAAAATAAGAGCAAGAAAGTGTGAGGGGATGCATTTCACTTTGTTATGAACTTTAATTTTACTTTCAAAATGATGATTTAGAAAAAAGGAATCCCTATAGACTATATTCTTTTTTGATCGTACAAGGTCCATGATTAAGTTTAATTTGTAGTTAAGAGGGTCAAGGTCATTAGGATGACCTTGAATTAGGTTAAGTCCACAGTGGTGACCTTGAACTAGATAGAAAATATACTAATATGAGAAATGAACCAAGTAAAAGTAAAATAATATTTCTAAATAATAAATAGAGCTTTAGATCACTAGCAATCTTAAATTGAATCAAGATCATAAAGATGACCCAAATCTACATAAAGAAAATAATAATTTTAAATTAGAGACCAGTCCATTTTTTTAAATATTAAATAAAATTTAAAGTCAATAAATATACCAATCAAATAGACCTTATAGATAGAGCGGATGATCAGGTCATTGGAAAACACAAATGATGATTGTACGTTTGGTTGCCCTAAATTTACCCCCACAGAGATGGAGTACAACTCATATAAATGAAAGTTATAATGCTATGTGTTAAAACTTCACTTCATTGATCCCACCAAATATTGATTCATCCATTATATATAATATTAATACACAAAAATAAAAAATAAAAAACCACTTCAATATTTACTTCCAAAACAATGATATGAAAAACAAAAAAGAATCCTCTAGACTATATACCCTTTTTGACCAGTTGTGCTCGTGGACGTTTGAATTTGGTTAAATGCGTATTTTTATGCGGTCTACATGTCCCCTACTGCTTTAAAAAAATACCCAAACCGTATAAAAACCAGGTGAAAATTGAATGTATGGCTTAAAAACCTTCTGCAGCTTGACCGACAATTGAAAATGTCCTTTAAAAAATACATAATGTCAGCTTCAACTCACTTTTAACTAGTCCCCTTCTTACAAAGCCAGTACAGGCTAACCATGATTATTAAACAGATATTTTTTAGCATAGCCCACATATAACTAACTAGAAGTTTAACGTGCTTCAACAGGTTAACTGCAACAGTTACTAAACGGCTTTCAAGTCTTTGCTTGCGGAACAAGCTTTAACGGACACGTTCCACCGCAGGATTTGGGCAGTTGACGGCTAAGATTTCTGTCCAAACAGAATTTATCCTTACGGCCCAGATTTTCTCCATAATGAAAAAAAACATGAAAAGTTACGGATTCCGTCTAGAACTTGCCATTCTTTTGTTTCTTGGGCGTCAATCCTCCTTCATTGTTTATAAAGAGGAGTGTGGTAAGCGGCCATTCTTATGCAAGGTGTGTGAGGCTTAGCGAAATTGCCGACCTAACAAGTCATAACCACTGGCCACATATGCCCTCCCGCTATCAACACCCGTCGCTTTATAGGCCTCTGCTTTGCGGCGCAAAGTTCCCGCTCTGTGTTTATGTTTATTTTCAGCACAAACAGATGAACTGTGTGGGCAAAGGTGTGACTGGATTATTACATGGCGGGGATGATGATGATGAAAAATATTTGTAACTGTTAAGAACGACAGATCTGGAAAAGGTTGTTTCGGTTGCCCAGGAAATATGTTGCAGGGCGCCGCCTACCATCCGGGGCCGTTGTATGGCAACAGCCATTACAAGAAATTCTGGCTGAAGAAGATGCAGTCGGAGGAGTCGGTGAGGGAGCCGGATGCGTTTAGAGCGCCGCCGCCTGAAAGTTTTGGCGGCGGGATTTTTCGAAAATGTTCGAATGACGTGAATTGCTCGCGCCTGGAGATGAAAGGCAGCAGCAGGCCGAGTTTTGAGGTTCCTGCTCGTAGATCTGAGAGCAGCCAAATGTTTTTGCCGAGTTTTGCAGATGAAAGGCCCCGGCAAGGCGAGAAACAGATTTTTGATTGTGCTCTGTCAATCGGGGTGCCTGCCCTCTGCGAAAGAGAGGAAGATAATTTTCCTCCTGCTCTTGAGAATAGCGGCAGTGGGATGCATAAATTTAGGCTGCAGTCCCTCACAAGGCTCTTACGGACCGACAGCGATTTACAAGTATGTATGCTTTTGTTTTCGGTTTCTGTTATATAACGGGTATTCTATTCTGCTCCTGTATATGTGCAAATTTTTAACTCTCTTTTTTGTTTGTGTCAGTTGACGGGTTTCATTTTTCTGTTGGACGAGTTTCTTTTCTGTTCTGCTATGTAAAGTTTCATTTTAATATTGCTGTTGTTCTGTCATGTGAAGTGTGTTTTTTTTTCTCGCTTTATTCTTCTGCTTAATTAAATTTTCTGCCTTTTGATTTCAGACTGCAGAAAACAGCGCGGAGAAGACGGCAGAGACTGAATTTTCAGATGGAAGTGTGACCAGAACATGCTCCGATTGCAAGACTGACAAAACACCGCTATGGAGAAATGGCCCCAACGGACCAAAGGTTTGTTTGTGCTTAAGCTTTCCTCGTCTCTAATTCTTTTGTGTACTTCAACTATGCTGCTATAAACATAAAACGTCACAATTTGGGTATAGGTACTTGAGATTGAGGCTACTAGTGTTTTTCCCCCAATCTCTGTGCCTGCAAGGCTTAGATTCTTGTATTTCTTCAAAACCCTCTGAACTGAACCGAGAATTTTTTTCATTGAAGACATTTAACATCTGCTGTATGGACTATTGGCCTTCCTCGGCTTGAATCCCTGGCCTTTTACATTCAGGAAGTTTCGATTTTTGAGTTATCTGTGCCGATCAGCCGCCACTTAACAAAACTAGGATCTTTACTCTCAACTTTTCCGATCTATTGTTTTCCATTGAAATTGTGAGAGAAAAGAGTAGTTTTTAGATCAGATCTTTTATGATATCTTTGTCTGCCCTGCATATTTATGTTCAGTAATAAAGCATTAGCTTATCTGGCAACAAATCGTTTGCTTTTCATTCCGTAAAACAAATTCGGACCGCCACAAAAACATTTTATCCTTCATTCTTTATGTCTTGCCCTAAAGTTAAAAATAATATTTGTTTTGTTTGCTAACTAAGTATTTATTTTGTTTGATCTTTGCAGTCTCTGTGCAATGCTTGCGGCATCCGCTACAAGAAAATCACGAAACAGCGTAGCGCGAGCAACGGCGACGGCGGTACGAGGAAAACTCCGACCAAACTCCCATCCTCCGTCCGGCAGATGACGAAGCTCCTCAAGCGCAAGCGAGACACCACGGAGCCGGGATCGCAAGATCCCGCCGCCTCACGGAAGAAGAGCGCCGCAGCTTTGACGGAGGCGCCGCCGACTGGCGCCTTCCGTGGCTTTAGCAACGACAAACAACGTAGCTCAACAACCAGCCTGTTGAAAAGATCGTTCGGCAAGGACGAAGAAGAGGGAGCGGTGCTCTTGATGGGTTTATCCTGCGGACTTGTTAATGCTAAGGCAACTGTTTCTCTTTTAATATAATCTTGTTAGGGTGCCATTTTCCGCAATGAGGAATCTGGAGCACCCATTTTGTATAAATAAATGACTTAGTTTATTCTCCGACGTAAATGGGCTTCTCATTTACTTCTGTATAGCCTTCTTACACCGTGTACAGCCTTATTTAGCGACACGCTCATATAGATATCTCTTGTTTGTTCGGCCGTCATAATAAAAGATCTCCAAACAAATGTACCATTTTGTTTTTCCCAATATGTTGGTTTGTTTGTTTTATTATTATTGGTGGATTGAAAACGTGAAATTCCGTACAATAAATTATTAGCTGGAGTGTTTCGCCATACAATTAATTATTACCTTGACAAACACAACTTCGTAATAAACTCTCTCCGTTTTTTTTTTTTTTTTAGCGGGGAGCTACCTAAAAAGAGAAGATTGATTTAACGATATTTTGATTTAAAAGATAAAACAACTAGATTTTAAATTCTTAATTATCTATATTGTATTGAATATTTTCCTGTTTTAGTATATTTTATATGGTTCCTTAATAGAGTCTCTCTTTTATTAACGAAAAGGGGAAAATTATAAACGGTCCCTTAGAATAAAAAGGAGAAGATATTTAATTTTTACAATATAGTTGTGAAGGGAAAGACCCTTTCCTAAGCTAGCCTTATCCAATAATGAGCATACACATAATTCATTTTCTAAATTACTCAACTAACAACTAACCCTATCCAAGAAAGTCCATACAAATACTTCATTTTCTAAATAAAGTGCATACACATAATTCATTTTCTAAATAAAGTGCGTACAAATAATTCATTTTCTAAATAATTCAGATAGCCTTATCCAATAAAGTGCACACAAATAATTCAACTTTACATAGATTGTAAGTTTGAATCTCAGACGATTTTGAATCCTAGGTGATCATGCATTTCAAAGAATGGAAGCACTTTGAATTATTAGGAATTATTAGGTCTGTATAAAGCAATGGACCCCACTAGATATCATCGTTTTTTAATTTTCATTTGGGAATGGAGGAGTGTGTGCAATGAGTACTTAAATCGAGATGAGTGTATGCTCTAAATGTTTTGTTTAAAATCATGAGCGCACAATACTTAAGATAAAATGGTGTTATGGCCATTAACGAGTAGGTAAGCCCTAAATGTGGCGTCAAAAAAATATGAACCCATAATATTTAGGACAAGGTAAAATGCAATCTAAGGTAAGATGGGGAAAGTCACAACCCTTCTAATGTAAACAAAATAATATATGGCAATAAAAGCATAATGTGGATGAACAATGTAGGCCTTAATAGGTTAAGGCAAGAATGTACGTATAAATGCTATGGGAAAGACACGGTATCCTCGAGCATTGTGTGTGTCCTCAAGCTCTATGTGTGTGCACTATAGGAAAGACATGGTATCCTCAAGCATTGTGTCTTCAAGCTGATTGTGTGTGCGTGTGTGTGTGGGCGCGTGGGCGTGTGGATGTGTGGCAATATAATCCCTAATGTGCGTGTGTGGGCGCGTGGGCGTGTGGGTGTGGCAATATAATCCCTAATGTAAGAATATGATGATGGGGAAGACAAGATGCCTCTTATGTAATGATATACTATTATCATTAGGGATTAAATTTAAAGGAGAAGACAATGTAATTCTTAATATGATGATGGGGAAGTTAAGATGCCTTCTATGCAATGATATACAAGGATTAGATTAAAGAAGACACAATGTTTATGATATAAGGTAACTTTAAAGGGGAAGACACAATATCTCTAATATAAGGTAACTCTAAGAGTGATATGGTAATATAGGATAATAGTAATGTGATTCATATAAGTAGATGATATATGTAAGAAAAAATAAATCATCATATTAAATAAAGAAGTGTAATAAAGAAGCATATGATAAGTGAATGAAGAAATGCATGATAAGTGCATAATAATAGGTAATAAGAAGTGTTTGAGAAACCAATGTGGCAAGTAAAAATTGTAAGTTTAAAAGAAAAATAGGCAATAGAATGTAAAAAGAAAAATATTTTAAAAAATAGGTAAATGATCAATAAATGGAAAAAAAAAAAGGATAAGCAAATCATAGAAATAGATAAGCTATAAACAAATATAGGAGTAAATATGTCAACAAGGAAAAAGGGAAGAATAAAGTGTCCCCTATATGGGGAAAATAAGGCATTAAACCAAATATAGATGTAGTGGACATGTAAAATACAAAAATTAAGACATTAGAAAAAATCCAAAAGTAAAAAAGACAAAATGAAATCTAAGATATAAGTATATATGTTATAGGTAGGTTCATGTATCACTTGGAAGGACCGTCCTCATCTAAAAGGTAATCATCATTTCAATAAAATTTCACATATTTGTTTGCATTCTTCTTTGCTCTTCATTCTTTTTAACTTGATTTATTAGTTACATGTGTTTCTTCTTTATAATCCTCCATGTTTGGCATAAATACATGATCAATTGGTGTCACGTTAGATATTTTTCTATCCAAATTTCTTGTGTCTTCACTTGTGGTTGTGGTGGAATGATGGACATTTGATGCACCATAACTTATTGCTTTTGGTGTCTAAAAAGTCTTTTATATATGAAATTTTGGTAATTATTATTTCTTATTTGTTTCATTCTTTTCCTTTTCTTTGTATCACTACTTTTTGTTTGGCACATCTTTATCATCTTGATGCATTTTGATTTTTGAACGATACACATTTCATTTTAACCTATTTTGAATTCTTTCCAATTCATCCATATGCATCTTGTATAAATCATGTAGGCTATTGTTCCTCTCATAAGACATATTGTTACTATTTACACAATTTTGTTGAGAGTGGAGTGACTAGCATTAGATATAGGCTTATGGTAGGCCCTTTCAATCTTAACCACCTTTTATTTGTGAACAAATTTAACACATTAATGCAAAATGAAAGGAATAGATTTGCATGGTTTAATCCAAGGATGCCTAGAAGTAAAAAGCAAATCTATTGAAGGATTGCATAACATGCATAAAATTAGTAGTTCTTTAAGTTGCACTCTCAGTTATAAAACTATGCAACATAATGTATTAATTAGTATCATATTTGTCATATTCAATGCAATTTTAGAAATTGATGTCTAATATCACTAGTGAATATAAGCTCTCCAATATAGATGTTATATTGGGATGTTGGATCAATAAGAAATTTCAAGTAGGTGATGTGCACTTTAAACTACCTAGTATGTATAAGGAACCATAATAATTATTCTGTGGGATCTCCACGTTAGAAAATGTAATCAATGAAGAAGTAAATGAGAGGAAGATGTATCATTACATTTAATAGGCCCTACAAAGCATGTGCGTGTGATATATCCTCATTTTTAATATTATTTTCATGTGTATCATAATGTGCCTCAACACTAGAAAAGATAGTGTACCCTTTCAATTGGTTATTTGTAGGTGAAAATAAATGATTTCCTTATCATTAACACTTTCAACCCTGATCGTATCATTGTCTATTACATTGCAACCTTTTTTTAGGCCCATACAAGATTGAGTAAAATGCCTTTAACTATATGAAAGTTGTAAAATGCTTTCTCATTATGTGTTCTAGGAAGGGATTTTTTTAGATCCAAAGTATGGACCAAAAGGAGTATAATCAAATTAGCACTCAATTAGCTTTGGAGAACATCCTCCAAGGATTCTTGAAGCTTGGTGGACTTCATAGGGGTATTCTTTCTATGTGAATAAAAAGTATAAGTAATAGCAACTTGTTTAATAATTTCCTTTGTCATATTACCCTTCAAAAACTATTTTAATTTTCAAATATGGGAAGGAAAAATGATTAAGAGAATG
This sequence comes from Sequoia sempervirens, assembly GCA_007258455.2. Taxonomy (NCBI): domain Eukaryota; kingdom Viridiplantae; phylum Streptophyta; class Pinopsida; order Cupressales; family Cupressaceae; genus Sequoia; species Sequoia sempervirens. The sequence continues at coordinate 2,065 of VDFB02090397.1, read as the reverse complement.
ACCCATATTTTAATGTAGTAAATGTTAGAAGTTTGGCATTGAGATTATGTAGATGTGAGAAGATATATTTAAAAAAGGGGAAGCTACTCAAAAGTACATTATTCTTAATAATTGGAAGTATCCTTGAAGAAACATAATTTGTAACTCATCATCAATAAATTGGTGTTTTAGTTTACCACACAAAGATTAAAATTAAATGACACAATTTGTAATGAAACAACTTGCATAATAGAGGATATTAGATGACATAATTTTTATGAAACAACTTGCACAATAGAAGATATAATAGGAAATATGATGCAAATTCTTGATAATAATATGCCACTTCAAGGGGGAAATAGGCCCTAGTCCACTTTGAGGGGGATGCCTCCAATAGTCTTCAATAAGAACACAATACTCAATATGATGATAATAACTAGCCACTAGCTTTTATATATATATATACCTAATTATGCCTTGGTTCCCACCTAGGACAACTTAGATACTTAACTATAACCCCTAGGACAACCTAACTACCTATATATGATTATAATAATGATTATATAACTTATTTAAGAGTTAAGGTAGTCACAAGCTAACTACTCATAACTCAATACACATTATAGGATTAGGGATGTAGTACAATTATTCATTGGTTCATTACTTCATTGAATGCATTTTGTCAAATCATTCATACTAATCTTTAAATACATGTTATGTGAAAATATTTTTAAGAAGATTGTAGTAATATCATCAAATTTTTATGGAACCATGTGAGGAAAAAAGTAAACCCATTGAATAACATTGTCCTTTAAGTTTCATAAAAATAACTTGACCAAGATCTTATCATCATATGCAAAGTCTACACAAGCCACTATGAAATATTGTCTATGAATACTTAGATCTACTTTTTCATGTACAATTCAAATTCAAGAGCTATGAATCTTGTAGGTAATAGATATATAACTACCTCAAGAGCTAATGTCATGTGGTATGGAGGGTTATATATAAGAGAATCCTTGTTATCATGGATTTCATTAGATTAAGATTGTTCATCTTTTGTAATATTATATCCAAAGTAGTGGTAAAGACTACAATTGCATTGTGTGCATGTGAGATAGTGGAGGAGGTATATCGAGGTTGTGATGTAAGGGGTAAGGTCACAAATCTAGATGGAAGGATTATACTATGGGAAATATTGGTCATGGATTATGATGGAAAAATAATATGTTATGGCTTGAAAAGGGGGAATAGTACAAGTCATGATTTAAGAAGGGGAAATAGTGTGGGACATGGGTATGTATAGGTTAACACTAGTGTTTATGTGGGTGGACATGGTAGAGAGGGGAATGGAGGAAGTGTGAATGACACAAGATAGAGTAGTGGATATGGTAGGTTGAGTAGTGGTAGAATAAATATGCATAAGGTTGTAATACATCATGTGAGGTGTGGGTATCTTAAGAGGGGTATGCTTTGGAGGAAGGCCATATAGTGTGTGGAAGATGGAAAAAGGAAAGACACTATGTGGTGGTATTTATAGAGGTAAGGGTACCACTATGGAGATGGACAATGGTAGTGCAAGGAGTAGTGGCAGAATATGGAATCATGATTGAAGAGAGAGAGAGAGCAAGAAGACACACCCAACAAAATGGTAGATAAAAAAATCTTAACACATATCTTGTAAAGCATCTAACCCCTATGGTTTGTTAATGAATATATTGCATTTTAAGGACTAGATCCATACATGTAGGATTGATCTTGTATCCACATGATTGACCTTGTATATAAAAATAGTAATATTTAGGTAATGAATGACATGAAAGATGCAATAAATATTAGGTGCATAGTAACTCTAATCATAACCCTAACCCTAACCCTAATTTAATTTCTAATTCTAACCCTAACCCCACCCCTAACCTTAACCCTAATTATATCTCAAACCCTAACTATAATACTAACCCTAACCTTGATTCTATCTCTAACCATGACCTTAACCCTAATCTTAACCCAAACTCAAATCCTAATCCAAACCCTAACCCTAATTCCAACTCTAACCTTAATCATAGTTGTAATCCTAACCCTAACC
>VDFB02090396.1:0-14691 GCA_007258455.2 Sequoia sempervirens | reverse complement strand
TGGCTAAAGGTGGGCAAGAGTGGGAGTGAGTATAGACAAAGAGACAAAATAAATCTATAAAAAATCCAACTTTCTCATAATGCAAGCACGTTTTGAGAATTTATAGACATGAACATTTTAGCAAGAATGAATGAGTTTTATTTTTTTTTAACATGTAATAACGCGAGCGCATTATAACGCACTCGCGTTATAGCTTTTCAAAACTTTTTTTTTGAAAGTGGCCACAAAATTGCTACCCATCTCCATGCACCTGCCCAAAAGGGAGAATCTAATTTTTTTAGCACGTGCTTTTGATTTATGACTGATTTTTCCTCTGTTTTCTACTTTTTAATTTTTGTGTTTTTCTAGAATCTGACTATTTTCTCCTTTGTAGGTTGGAAATAGAAAACAAAAGGAGGAGCATGGTGATGATATTTTCTTCAATCAAAGTGTTTTTAAACACTTAAGTGTTTGTTTAACACTTCTTTAAGAATTTGTTACCTTTTCATTCTTAGAACACTAGCTTTCATTTGGGCTTAAAAAGAACCTTTCAATTTCTTCTTGCAAAGGTTAAAACGAACAATAGGATCAACAACTTACTAGATTTTGTTTCTTGGATTAACAAATTGAACAAATGTCTTTCACTTGTGATTTGGTGCTTTAAAATGAACTCGCATATTGCTTTGAGGATTTAAAAAGAACAAGTGTAGCTTTGTTTTGTGAGGGCTTACTTAGACTAAAGCCATTAAAAAAGGACGTATGCGCTTCTCTCGTGCTTTATACTATCTTGAGAATCAAAAGGCCTTTAGCATGACTTTGGGATGAGACAAAGCAATCACCTCCACATTTCGATTTGGGCTTAAAATTAAACAAAATCTTGTGCGAGTGTGAGTGGGGGAATTTTCGCATATATTCTCTCTCTTTGTTGATATCAAAGATTGATCGAGTTACGGATTTTGTTCTTCATTCACTTTTGTTTATCCTAGAGGGCTTGCCTTGTGGGAAAAATTACTTACCCAAGGGAACGACTCAACCAATAACACTCTAAAGACAAGAGTATTTTCAGCTAGGATATAAATGTGGATATTGGATGAAACGCCAATATTATGCAGTTGACTCTGACAAGATGGATCTGAAAGGGGACTCTTGCCACGTTGGGTCAACTCCTACGAACGAAAAGTCCTTACTAAAACCCATGTGCTATAATTTTCCAAAATCCTTTAATCTATTTGTTGGTGCAAGAACGGTCGTTCTGAAGCCACCCCACACTTTTACGGTCTTCTAGTAGAGATGGAAAACATGCCATGGGAGTTTCATGGGTGTTGATGCCTGGCTGCCCCAATTGACGTTAATGAGTTGTGGAGGGGAGCCAGTGGGGTCAAGCATCTAACCATTCACTAGAGATAAGCGTAGCTAGACTTTTCCAAGTGGGAATCCAAAAAATATTGTCTTACGCATCCATAGGATTGTACTTATTCTTGGGTTACAAAATGCATTGCTTGATCGAAAATAAATCAAAAATAAAAACTTAACATCATCCAAATTTCAAACCCTTTTGGAGACAAATATCATTGACTCAATCCATATGTTATTGCTTTCCCTTGGGATTCGCATCCTTAGAGGTTTCTAAACATTGGATTACATCTCGATTTGTCTCCTTAAGTAAACAATAGGAGAACCCTTGCCTTAAGTTCATTGAATTTCCACATAATATATCTTGTGGTTGAAGAAATTAAGACATTGAACATCTTAGTTTGAAACTTTAATCAAAGATAGTGTTTTTGGTAAAATAAAGACATTAAGCAAAGCTAAGCAAAATGAACTTTCATATGTGTTGAAGACTCACAATCCCAAAGCAAAAATCATTGAAAATGAATGTTCAAATGAAATCAATCCTTGGTTACAAAGGTCTTTAGGAAGCATTTGTATGCTCTTCAATACCTAGGTCTAGGCAAACAAAGTGTTCTTTTTAGGTTCTTTTTAGGATCAAAACATATCAAAAATCTTTTCATCCATCCCCCCAAAAAAAAACATCAAAACAACATCATCTCACAAATCACCTTTTGGAAAATCTTGAAAATAATCCTTAAGTGCTAGGCTTTGTGGAAAAATAAAAATCATCAAAATAATTGAGACCAAGTCCTTGAAATTTTTTATCAAAACACCTTTGGCTAGGCATGTGTAGATGCATCCTTTTGCATATACTTAGTCAAAGTTATCAAAAATCATCTTGTCTAGCTTACTGTATGTAGATGAATCCTTCTTCATATACTTAGTGAAACAATCATCTTGTTTGGGTAGGTGTGAGTAGATGCATCCTTCTCCTCACACATATCCAAATCATCATCCTTTGAACAAAGCTATCCCTTAGATCATCATCCAACATCTTAGGGTCTTTTTGTTCAAAATCAAAAGCAAATCAAAATCAAGATCAAGGACAAAAATCCCAAATCTAGAATCAAATCAAAAATAAAAAATCCAAGAAGCCTAGCATTCCATTCAAGATTTATCAAAAGCCAAAAATATCCATAACATACATCCTTAAACATCACCATCATATCATCATCACCTTTGATCCTAAAGGCATCCTAAAATTTTCTACTTTGGGGCATAAAATAAGGATCAATCCAAAGAATCAAAGAGATTCATCTCCCATATTCTCGAAGATTGATCATTGTTTTATGGTTCTAACTAGATCTCAATACAAGAAGAGTATGGAAGCCAACAAAGAAACACTTGATTCAAGCGATCTTAGCCAAACAAACGCAGAAATGAATACCGCCAAATCAAGTAATACGTTGACCCTCTCATCATCACAAAATCCGCAAGAAGAAAACCAAGGAGAAGACCTCACTTTTGGAATGTCTCACAAGGAAATGACAGAAATGCTCCAAAATCCAGAGAATCATAAAATCAAAAACATCATGATGAGAATTAACCCTTCGTTATACATGCTTGAATTAGCAAAGCAAGGGGCCAAGTTACCTTCGGATTTTGATGTGAGCACTATAGTGGAGACATCTTTTCCACCAATCTCATCCACCGTCCCCATTTCATCTACACCTCCATCTCAAAACATCACACAAAGCATCCCGCAAATCACAACATCATTTGCTCCAACCCAACCCAACGTTAACAAGGGAAACACATTCCTCAATGCACTTCAAGCACATTCCCTTTTTAATAATCAAAACTTGGACACAAACACCACCTTGGAATAAAAAATTCCCAAAAACCCATTCCAAAAAAATGTTCCTCTCACTTTACATTATGACCCATCATCAACATTTTTCCACAGAGCACCACAAACACCTCTGTTGGGTGAAAATTATGTAATCAGCTTTCAATAGATTACACAACTTGGACTTCAGCCACAGCTATGTGAGATGTGAATCTCTCCTCTCGGAAAGGGGAGGCGCCCTTCTTACTGCTAAGAGAAACAATAGTAAATCACACAAGTAATTACAAAATGTACACGAAATTCACGGAGTGGGGGTGTGTTACATTCATCCTTCTTTTTTCGTGAGAAGATGTTTACAATGCTCATGTTGGAAGTTCCGAATTTTGATAACTTGAAACGAACAACTAGCAAGCAGTAATGCCAATATTCTATCTCGTCAAAGCGGCTTAGAGATACCAGCGTAATTAACAACAAAAAAATAAATTAAAAAGGGAAAGCTCACGAAGGCACAAAGTCGTTCCGTAGCTTTATCAATGTTGGATCTGCGTAACGCATCGTTTGCTACGTTAGAAGCACAAAGTCTTCTTAGACGCAACAATTCTTCGAACAGCATGAACGATTACAAGCACAAAGTCTTGTAGATCATCCAACAAGAGTGTCAATGAGCACGAATGATTACAAGCACAAAGTCTTGTAGATCCTTTGACAAAGTATCCAAGAGTATGAATAATTACAAGCACAAAGTCTTGTAGATTATTCAACAAGAACATGCAAGAGCATGAATGATTATAAGCACAAAGTCTTATAGATCATTCAACCAATGATAAAAGAAATACAATGCAATCTAAATAACAAATGTAACACAAAGTTTACATCAACTACTTAGAGTCTTTCAAATTCCTCGAACTAATCACTACCAAATCAGATCAACTCACAAAAGTATCGAATCCAACACAAAGTCTGGCTTGCAATCCTTTTCTTTATTGATCGAATCTCATTCACAAAGAATGAATGCAAAGTTTCACAAATTTGCTTACAAAAGGGCAGCACTTCGTTGCAAAAGGCTAAAAGATAATTTACAATGAAAAATCCCTCACATTATATAGAAAGAGGGATGAGCAAAATAAGGAAAGAGATTGAGAAAATAAGGGAGAGTTAGGTGAGCGATTTTAGGAAATCTCACCTAACTTTGACCAAAGTCAAAGTGTAATTTGTTTTGAAAATATTACATCTTTGGACTTGGTGTAATTACAATTTATAAAATGACATTCGAAAATGTCAAGAAATATTTACAAGATGCATAATGGGATGCACCGGAAATGTCTAACACTAGAGAATAGGGGGCCACTTCACGTTTCTTTGCATTGGGCGCGGAAGCCTTCAAATTTCCTCCTAGTCTCCTGCACGAACTTCTCATCTGGACCAACGGTGTAATCCACAATGGTGTGAATTCTTGTGATCGATCTCATGGCAGATGAGTGAACCTTTTTGCACCTGTCAAGATGCGTCTTCAGGTTGTCCAATGTGAGCCTTGTATCACAAATGATGTTCAACGAAGCTTCTGAGAAGTCTGAACTGTCAATCAAATTCGTGATGGCTTCCTTGAAGATCAGGGATATTTCTGTGGCCGGTAGGAAGATACGATTTTCCTCAAGAAGTTGACCAAGCAACTCTCTGATACTTTTGTCAAGAATGGTGCGATGCCCGTCGACATCTTCCTGTACTTGGTGAAGATCTTCTATGAGAGATTGAACCACTTGAATCCTGTGTTTTAGTGATTCTTTTACCTCTACAAACTTTTCTTTGTCGGGAATTACCCCTACCTCCACCAATTTGCTGAGCTTCACCTGTTTCATTTCCAACCATGACAACAGGCATTTTTCCATGTCTCTGCGCTCCTGGGAAAGTACGCTCTTTTCTTTATCAAGCTCTGTGGTGAGCTTGGCTAACATGGTGGTTTTCTCATCTGCAGCCAAAATTATTTGAGATCCGTGTTCGATGATCTTTTCAACAAAGTCATACAACACCCTACCTTTGGAGGTGAATTTCTCAGCTTTCTTGACAGCTGGGTCTTCAATATTTACCACTGTCAGCGGTTGTGCATTACTTGGAGAACCGGAAAGTCTCTTTACAACAGTGGCATAATGCTCTGCCCTCTATTTGTACATGTTACGAGATTGCTCAACTTTGTCCAGCCTTCCTGCCAAGATATCCAAAGTGACTTGCGCATCGACTTTTGCACTTTCGTTGGTAACCTTGCCAAGCTGGACCTTTATTTACTTATGTAGTCCTCCATATTGACATCACCTTCTTGATTGATGGTATGCCAATTTCAGCATACTTGTGGCGGACTTTTATCAACATTGACCTTGAGTATACTTTTGCCTTCTTCTTCCCTTTGGCCTTTGGAAGAACTATCTCTTCAAGGTCGAGCTCCTCTGGAGAAATCATTTGCTTCTTGCACTTCGACACTTGAGATATTAGCCAAGGAGGAAGAAAAGAAGTGTGAACTTCTAGATTTACTGTCAATTCAGTCGCCATCGCCACCTCTGAAGTTATTGTCACATCTGAACTCACCATTGGTATTGTGACAATTGGAGAAGTGTTTGTCATCATATCTAATAGTTGACACATTAGGTTGATCGCATTGACTCATTCATGGGGAAATGATTGAATTACGTTCCGAAGTGATATCGTTAGGCGAACAAGCTAGAACAGACGATGGTGGAAGCGACGGTATATCAAGCTGTATGAATGCTTTGTCGATGGAGTATCAAGCTAGGTTGATCTTTCAGGGATAGAGGATATCTCCGGTACTTGAAATGCTTGTGGTAGGGATAGGTGGCGAGGAGCGGAGGGTGGAGAGTTCGCGGGCTACGGAGGGTATGAGGAGCGTTGAAGTCCTGAGGCGATGATGATACGTAGTTTTCCTCAACTACATTCGGTAGTTATTTCTTCATCATGCTTTCGAGGTTCTGTTGATCACCCTCTTGTCTCTCGATTACGGCTCACCTTGAAGTCACCGGATCCTTCTTGGAGATCTTCATGGACTCTTGCCCGCTTTCAGAAACCTCTTCCGCATCGGAGTCTACTTCTGCTGAATCTTCATCTTCAGCGGATTGGTCGCTTGAAGTATCTTCTTCATCAGAATCTACCTCCTCTAGAATGGGCTTTTTACCCTTAGAGCGAGATGGATGAGATTCCGTCTTCTTTGTCTCCTGGACAGCTTGGGTATCTTTCTTACCAACAGTGAACTTGATCCTAGGGCCTCTCCGTGAAGAAGTGGGAACGGCCGCTGATTTATTTTTGTCGCGGAGTTCTTGCTATTGACGTGCTTCTGCCTCAGACTCTTCTCCTTCTGAGTCTGTCCTGAAACTTTTCATTGCATGACCATGTTTGTGTAACCATTCTTCTATGTTGGCTAGGATTGGTCTCAGCCTTTCTCTCATGCTAGTAACCTCTTTCCTAGACCACTGTATTGCAGGTAACGTCCTTTTAGCAATGCCTTGTTCATCATAGACAGCGTTGATGATATCACCTAGATCCTCAAAATCCTTTGGTAGATCAGCAATACCAAGATCTCTGATTTGTTGAACTGTCAATCTGCAATAGTCCATTTTGCGAATGGCTTCTTCATCTCTGCAATCCGCCCAGATGTCTTCAAAACGGTACCTGTGTTGGTGACCTTTTTGCAACTTCTTTCTGACATCTCGGTAGTCAAAATCAAACCCTATACCTTTAGGTTTTGATGGTCCACGATCTGCATCTCGGCATAGACCGGACTTAGCCTTTTGTGCAGTTTGGATAGTATATCGGCCAATGGTCAATGGGAACTTGAATCCACGCTTGTGGTTGCTTCTTTGTTCTTTTTGCACTGACATCAACTGTCTGCATGTTTCCATGAGAACCCACTTATCCGAAGGATAACGTGGTAGCATGTAGGGACAACCGGTGTAACAACCTACTCTCAAGTAAGTAAACGTTGGGAATTGGAGAAAAATACATCCAACTCTACTTACCACCTTATAAGCCTCATTAGATACTCTTCTTCTTTCCGGAGCTGGATCAAAGTTGAAGAGTAAAGGCGCAAAGAAAGCATCAGTAACCCGTCTGAAATGATGAAAGCTCTTCTTCAGCTCCAATTGATAGAAATATCTGTACACAGGCACCATCATTCGATTCCCTTTTGTAGATAGACCTGGGAATTGTCTCATCACAGCTGCTGCGTACACCAAGTAAGAAGTCATGTAGAACTTCAATGTAGAAGGAGCATTAATCAACTGCTCGTGCATCTCATCACTGATTTGTTTACCCCAGTCAATATGGACCTTCTGCCTTCTTATGATCCTGATGTACTCATACATCCAGTCATGAAAAGTGGATGATTCTAGCAAGCCCTTCACTCTGCTCAGAAACTTGATCATATCCTTGACGTCATCTTTGAAGTCACTTCTCAGGAGTCCTTTCGGCCATCTAGAAACAGATGATCTAGGCTTCTTGAGCCATTGAGTATTTATCAACTATTTGGCTTTATTGGGATCAGCATCAAAGATCTCCTGTGCTTTTGACATAGAGATGTCAATATATTTCTCCATGTGAGGGACCTTGAAGACAATGTCAAAGAAATCGGGGTCGAGTCTCAGAATATCGTGCCTGGAAGAGTCGATCACACTTCTGCTTTCTCAGATGTAATGAGACGCAACTTGAAGAACAAACTCAGTGTTGTGCGCAGCTGTAGGGAACATCGCCACCAAGTGGAGATTTCTATGTACGATTGCTCTCATTGAATCAGGGAGGGGCTTCGTCTCTGTCAACTTTGCGAAGTCAACCAAGTCTTGGTGGCCAACTTCTGTATCCTTTATCTCTTCGACTTTGGAAAGCACCATAGTTGGCGGATAGACGCCTTGATATTTGTACTTCATCTTGCTTTTTGCTTTCGAAGAAGAAGGAGGCTTCGTAGCAGTCATCAAAAAGAACTGGAACTCTGATCACTCTTGACTTGACGATCTCTGAGAGTAGACTGCAATCCGTCTAGCCAGAACAAACACCAATTGTTAGGAAACATGGGTAAGCGCGAAATGAGCACAAGGATAGGAATTCATGAAGCGGATGGCGAGGCACGCAAAACGATGCACAAATGTGGAAAAATGAGGCTCATGAGTGCACTGGTCAAAAATGAAGTTCATTTGGAAGAAATTGGAAAAAGTCTAAAAAAAAGTGTAAGGGCGCTAAAATTCAGCGCCCTTGCATTCTTGGAAAATTGCTTTTGGTGTAAGGGCGCTGAATTTTAGCGCCCTTACACTTTCCAGTGTTAGGCATTTTTTGGATATCTTTAGAATGTCACAGCGCTGAAATTTAGCGCTTTTGCAATTTCATGATAATTTGTCAAATGCAAATGTAAGAGGGAATGGCGAAGGCGCTTGAGCTTAGCAAATGAAATGTTTGTAGAATAAAAGCTTTTGAAGACCATGTCTCATTATCAATGCATACGCATTCAAAGATGTTATCAAGAACATTTCATTTTTGAGATTTCCAAGTTCACTCCAAAACGTATGAAGAGAGCAACAAAGATCTTTCAACACAAACATGTTGGATAGATATAAGTTCCCAAGGGACATCGCGCACAGAGGAGAAAGGGGAAAGAAACGCGAAGGAAGGATAAGGGAAGAAACGCAAATGTGTAGGGTAAGAAAATGGAAATGAAAAGAAGGAATGGGCATCGAAATGAACAACGCAAAGGGAGGTAAGAAAGATGCATTCAAAATAATGAATGAGGGTTCCATTGCGTAAGGAGAAGAAAAACGCGAATGGAGAAGGGAGGATGCGAATGGAAAGAAAGTGAATGAACAACATGCGAATGAGGAACAACACGCGAAGGATTCAAAAAACGTAAATAATGAACATTAGATCATATACAGAAAATAAGAAAAAGACAATGCAAAAGGCTTACCAGAACCAAGGCGCGAAAATTTTGCTGAGGAAAGAATGGCGGAACTCCAAAAACGTGATTTGCAGTTGAAGTGCTATTCGCCCAGCAAGAGGAAAAGAAGATAAAATGAAATGTAAACAATAAAATGGCGAACTCATTCACTTAATTGAAAATGAGAATTAAAAACCTAACTCAAGTCGTGCAATAAATTTAGGCATGAAAAGTGGCACGATTGACGAAAAATGCGAAAACATGAAGAAACGTGCCAGAAGCATGAAAAAAAGTTTAAGTGTTGAAGAAAAATGTAATGGCGCTAAAATTCAACGCCCTTGCATTTTTTGGAATTTCACTACATACAGGGGCGCTAAATTTTAGCGCCCTTGCATTTCCAGACTTAGTCAAATTTGCTTCAAGGGCAGGAGCACACTTTTTCAGTGCCACTGCATTTTTTGTAATCTGCAAAGTATGGACAGTGAAACGTCGCGAAAGATCTCGTTTTGAAGGTCTTTGCAAGGCGAACAAGGGGGAATGCTTGAATTGACTTTTCGAGACTTGGGAACACATTTTGAGGTGGCTTGAAAATCACTCTGTTATGCGTACTTGAACTTCACGAATCTTAGGAAACAGACAAGTTTCGTAGGGGGGTTATCCGTGGAACGAGCGCTGCTAGATTCCGTGATAACAACCTCTTCTCACAAATTCACAAGAAGAGGGAGATATGTTCGGACCAGGGGGCATATTGGACACCACACAACAACTAACACCCCTTACATTTCCACCTATCCCACCACTACCATTATCATCCATACCACTCCTTGGTTTAGGGCTTCCCCCTCTACCAAGTATCGATCAAAACAACATCCCAACCATCAACCAAAGCATTTTGTTCAATGCTCAAAAATTTTCATCGACATCAAAACAACAGGCGACAAACACACAAACAATTGCAACATCATCAAACACTCCCATAGCATCACAAAGCATGGTCTCTCAAGGGCCAATCACATCAACGGTGACACTTACCACAACAACACCACCATCCACTAATCAAATAATCAACACAACATCACCATTCACCACCACCACGAACGCCATTACAAATCCACCACCAACATTCACCACATCAAACCAATACAATGCAACATTGCAAGCTGCCTTCCAAAGAGGATACCAACAAGTGCAAAAACAAAAAGCCGTACACCTAGCTGCTCAACAAGATGCTCAAGCTACACAAGTTTCCCAAGTTGCACAAGTTGCCTTACAAGCACAACAAGCCCAATCGTTATTGCAACAACAACAACAAGCCGTCCAAGCCGCGCAAGCATTACAAGCACAAAAGGCTGCACAAGCACAACATCTATTACATCAACAAGTAGCACAAGCACACGCAGCACAAGCGTAAGCTCAATATCAGGCTCAGCAAGTGCAAGAACAAACACAACTTCTTGCACAAGCAGCACAATTGCAAGCATATCAACAAGCATTAAAGCAATATCAAGAACAACAAGAAGCAGCAGAACTGGCAACCCAACAAGCATTGTGGGAACAACAGCAAGCACAACAACAAGCATTGTTGGAATAGCAACAAGCGCAACAACAAGCACAAACCTTAGCGTAGCAGCAGCAAGATCAACAACAGGCATTGTTCATACAAAAACAGGTGGAAGCCTACCTCGCTCACCGGAATATACAAATACCATCGAACAACACACCAACGAACCCACCCATCCCAACCACGATTGCAATACCCCAAAACACCTTCATCCCACCCCCTGATCCACAAAATGATGTGACGACACAACTCAGGTTGCTCTCGCAACAAGTGCTTGACCTTCAATCAGGGCGAGCGACCAAAACACCAAGCAACTTGTGTCCCTATCCATTTGATAGGAGCTTAGAAATGAAACCATTCCCTAAGGGATTTTAAATCCCCAAATTTCACAAATATCGAGGGATGGGAAACCCTGAAGATCACATCAGGGAATTCTAGGTTCATTGCATAGAGGTCACATATGACAATACTTATCTGATGCGACTATTTCCTAGAAGCTTGGCATGCCCCGCTATCGAATGGTTCTCTTGCTTACCTTTAGGCATTAGAACATTCCAAGAAATTAGAGATGCATTCATTAAGAACTATGCATGTAACATTGCAATGGATGTTAGTCTCAAAGAACTCTCAGCTCTAAAACAAGGAAAGAATGAATCTTTCACTTCATTCCTTCAACGATGGCAATCCAAGGCCAATCGGAGCAAGTGGACCATGCCAGAAGAACAACAAGTTTGCACAATCATAGCCAACCTTGAAGGCCGCTTGTCATTTCTTCTCAAGGTTCAGGGCATCACCACATATGATCAATTGATCTCCAAGGCACTTAGCATCGAAAGAGCCCTTGTGACTCAACCCATGGAATCAACATCATACCACGAACAACAAAACAACCACCCATCGTCAAATTACAAGGATAAACCTCGTACATGGGCAAGGAACAAAAACATCACTAATGATGGTGTCGTAGATGCCAAGGTGGTCATTGGTGGTCCATGCCAAAACACACCCACACAAAAAATCCAAACACAAAACCAAAACACTCATCACACAACATATCAATCCAACAACAATCCAACCATCAATAATCTCAATGACCAAAGGGGACCACCTCAACGCAAAACATATCCCAAAAGAGAATACACCATGTTGGGGGAACCACTTGAGGACATCATGAAAAGGTTGATCGATGAAAAACTCATCAAAGCACCTACATTTGAGAATTACCAAGAACCCGATGTCAAACCTCCTTGGTATAACGATAATCAACTATGTGAATTCCACAAAATCAAAGGCCACACCACAAACAGTTGCATGAGACTCAAAAATATCATCCAAGATCTCATCGATAAAAGAATCATAAACGTGGAACAACCTACGAGAAATTAGGATATTAAAATCTACATGAATCCGATGTCGAATCATGGCAACAAAGGGAATAACAAGAATAAAGGAAAGGGTGGTGTAAATCATGTGTATGAAACAATCGTTGCCTCCCTAAATGAATATTGCATGCTCATCACCATCAAGGGCACCCATGTCAAAGAATGTGGAGTCACCACAAGAGGCAGCAAAGTCACCATCGCAGGATCATCTCAACCAAATAGGGTCCCTTCATCTAGATCTAATGGCTACAATGTTGTAGATCAACTCAAAAGAACACTAGCACACATCTCCATCATGTACTTGTTAAAAATATCATCAGCCCATAAAAATATCCTTGAGGAAGCATTAACCTCATCTACCATCCCTGCAGATCTCGATGCGGAGCAATTCCAAGCTATGGTCAGAAATATCATAACGCCTAATCTCCTTACATTCTCTGACCAAGATTTCCCCACCCAACCATCTCACAACTGCGCACTTCATTTGGAAGCCATAGTACATAAAAGCAAAATCAAAAGGGTCTTGGTGGATGGAGGTGTGGGTTTGAACATCTGTTCTCTCAACCTCATCAAGCAGTTGAAAATATCAGAAGATTCCATCGACAAAGGGAAAGGCATCACAATAAGAGCATATGATGACCAAGAAAGAGTGTCTCAAGGCACAATCAAACTCCCTATTCAAGTAGGGCTGACACTCATGGAAACCACTTCTCAGGTCCTAGACCTTGATTTTCCATACAATATCCTCCTCGGATGCCCATGGATCCATACGATGAAAGCCATAGCATCAACCTTCCACCAATGTGTGAAATTCACACATAATGGACAAGAGGTTACCGTTCATTGAGATCCCGAACCATTCTCATATTGCAAAAATCTTGAGGCAAAGTATTACAAAATCCCCCAAGTGCCAAAAAATGATGAGGGCCCATCCACACCATACATCAACCCCACCACTCTCGCCTCCACTTCTGTGACAGAGACACCCGCCACTCCCACCATTCCTACCATCTCTGACATCAAGCTCATCATCCAAGAGGATGGTTGAGGAAGCTACAAGCTCCCTAAAAATACTTTTGTGATAGGAGAGTTACCAAAATCCCCTAGATCACGAGGACGTCCACAAGAAAATCAAGCTTCCACATCACAAACATATCCTGAAAACTATCCTGAATTCACAAGCTAGGGAGACCTTGGTCAAGAGGTTATTGAAGTAGATCCATCTCACATGTTGTATCAAGATGAAAGACTAACACTTGAATTACCAATGGATGAGACAAGCAAGGACCTACAAATGATGCTCGCAATGGGCTACGATAGAAATCAAAGACTGGGACAAAATGGCAATGGGATCATAATACCTATCATGCCAGAGACGTGACCTACAAAAAATCTTGGCCTTGGATGTACCCCTCTGAGTATAACCATACGTGGCCGAAGACCTTCGGTTAGAATGGTTAATATTTCTCCTCAGCCAATACTAGCAGAAATACACTCCCTAATATCCACAAGTAGAGACATACACAACTTTATAACTGAGGCCTATATTAGTAGTGATGACGAGGATCACTTGACCAATCTACCTAGGTTATTTGAGGATACCGCCCTTTGCATGATTAGTACCTTATCTTTTGAATCTGATAATCAAAATCATGAGATTCGCCTAGTCTATCCCCAATTGATTGACTACGACCAACGAGGACCACGAGTCCTTGATACATTCAAAAATGATGAGGTGCTCTCAAAATTCATGGGATTGAGGGATAACATTCCAGATGGAGATCATAAGGTAGGGTTTATAATGGAGTTGGACACACACGCCTATTACGGGGAAACGATTGAATCCTTTAGTCGCAAAAGTGAGAAACTAAGAATCATATCCAAGTCCTTGAGTGAAAACCACACTGTGGCACTCTCTGACAAGAAAATAGTAAAAAGAAAGGACGTATCCAATGGTGAAAACCTCTCTGAGGCGCCCGAGGATGAAGGATTCAATCTTCCTCTAAGAGCTATTCATCAAGAGAAGTCAATAGTCTTGGCTGAAAAATGCAATCCTATCAACTTAGGAACATAGGAGACCCAACATTTCACATTCTATGCGGAATCACTATTATCAGAAGAACAGGAACTCCTAGTAGCATTCCTAAAAGAAAGGAAAATAAATTTCGCATGGAGTTATGCTGACATGCCAGGGCTTGATCCAGAGACTGTGGTCCATCACTTAGTTGTGTATCCAGAAGAAAAACTGGTCAAACAAAAGCTTCAAAAAATGCATCCTCAAATCGCTCTGTTAGTCAAAATGGAGCTCAAAAAGTTGTTAGATGTAGGATTTGTCCGACCAATTGATTATCTAGAATGGGTGTCAAATTTGGTACCTGTTTCAAAGCATGATGGAGCCATCAGAATTTGTACAGAACTTTTAGGGATTTGAACAAAGCATGTCCAAAGGACGATTTCCCACTTCCCAACATCGACATGATAGTAGACATGACAGTAGGACATGAGATGCTATCACTAATGAATGGATTTTCAAGATATAACCAGATCATGATAGCAAAGGAAGATCAACATAAGATAGCTTTTACTTGTCCATGGGGGACCTACTGCGGGAACATGATGCCATTTAGCCTAAAGAACACAGGAGCAACCTATCAAAGTGCCATGATGT